>DWDX01003430.1:0-13151 GCA_018245675.1 Agara michaeli | reverse complement strand
CTGGTGAAATGTGGGGGTGTACTACAACACTCCTCTGCCTACCCCTTAGGGGATTACAGGCGTGATGTTACGTTTTTGTTACGCTGTCACCGTGTTTATGTCTCACTAGCGGCCCGTCCTAGCTTCGCACGGTACTATATCACATTGTGCTAATGTCAATAATTTCCGCAGCGTAAGTGATATAACGATTTTTTTGGTATTGATTTCACACGTTGGGTTAAATTATGGAATTTTTCATACGGATTTCTATTTTTTTTTGAAAATATTCTATCGCCTCTGTTCATCAGGGACAATGTAGGATTCTCATGGTGAAAGAATTTTTCAAGTTTTTTCCAGTAGTTTCAGAGCCTATTCAATGCAAAGAAAGAATCAATTTTTTTCTCTATATAATATTAGTTTACGGTAAACTAAAACATGTACGACCTTAACCATGTATATATACTTACTTACCACCTTATACCTAATGGACTAATTTTTAAAATTCAAAATGGCTGTGCATAAGTTTCTTCATCACGTTGGCGGAGATACTAAATCCGAATGTCTTAAGCAAAACATCTTTGAGGCATGAGTGTACACGTAATTTTAAAATGTGATATCTGTGTTGGGTGTCCCAAATAAAATAAATAAATAAATAAATGCCATGAGGTTTAACGATGAAATAGAAATCAGTGAACTGATAAAAAATTGCGATTCACTAATTGTTTTCAGTCATTGGTTGCTGATTGCTGAAATTTCCTGATTTTATTCGAAGCAATCAATTTTCAAAATAAGGACAAAGTTGATACAAGCGAAGTATCGATATCGGTATAAAAACGGCGCGTCCCTTCCCCCTCTAGCCAACTTCCTTCATACTCGCGAGCACTCGTTCGTATCCTGCCTTTGTCGGGAACAATTGTCGGCAAATTAGAAACGAATTGAGTTATTTAATATCAACTGGTAATAGAGTGCTCCTTAATTGTTTATTACACAACCCGTGCAAAGGATGTCTTGTATGAATATACTAAAATTCTAATAATCGTTCCTCTATTTCATATGAAATTCCTTTTATATTGTTTTAGAAGAAGCAATTTATAACGACTTGCGAAGCTTGTTTAAACGCCATTAAGCGTATGTTGAATTTTTCTCAAAATTCTCGTCGATCCGGCTCGAAGGATCAAGTTCAAAAAGATATCAAATGTCTTTGTATATGAAATAGAGAATGTTTTTTGCATGAAAAAGATACAATTTCACGGCGAAGTTTTATGAAAAAGAGCGAGTAAAATCAAAGATATGGAACTATTGTGACACGGAGTCTCCTCGATGGACCACCCCCCAGAGGGCGCTAGTGACCGATTCGTGGCAGTATATCATACTCCAATTACCAGTGTGAAACAAAGCTGGGATACAAGGAGGATTTAGTTGGCTTTTATTAGAGCCAAAAAAATATTATTCTCGAATACAAAACTTAGCTCAGGAATAGGAATCACTAGAGGCTATAAGTCCTAACACTGGAGACTAATAACTTAGGCAATTCCACTTATCAGTACAGCAATACGCAGAAAATGGCCTCTAGGTCGAGTGATTACAGAATTTAACAGCGAAACGCGAGGTCGTGGATTCGAATCTTTTCTTTCTTTTTTCTGTGTCTGGATGTAATACAACAATCTATAAAATAATTGTATAGTAGGCTTTGAAAGTTAAGATTATTCTATCTTACAATGTAATATTTCAACGAAGTTTGTTACATCCTGCATTGAAAATGCCTTCGCAGCGAAGTAACCATCCAGCTGAAACTATAACAATGGACCTCTATTACTATTTATATATACGTCTCTCGATAAAACACTCCCCGGAGTGCCCTCCCGACCGATTTATCCGCAGTATATCATATCCCGGGCGTCGTAATATGAAATAAAAATATATCTATTATCTGATTGTTCAACTCACCCCTTGCTCGAAACGATTGACTTGGGAATTGCGACCTGATTTGTTTCTCGCCCTGAGATGTTCCCGGGGTGTATCTTTGTTTTGTGTTGTTCTATTTTTGAATATTTCTCCAGATACGCTACATATTTGGTGTATTCCATACGCGTTGCAGTGATAGACTAATGCTTTTGATTTCAGTCTCTCATTCCAGGGGCCAGGGTTCAAATCCTGCCATGCGCCTCTTACTTTACAAAGTCACGAGCGTTTCGTAAATATAACTTTAAATATAACTCTATATAACGGCGGAGGAAAGTAATCCTAAGAAAGGGAATTAACCCCAATTGGATGTTTAATAAGGATAACTTTAGAACTAGGATAAAAATACTGATAAATATATTGCCTGCCTAATACTTTGTAAATTTGGAACAGAATATTAGAACCTTACGCTCTGTTACTGCGCGATGCTTCACATGATACACAAAGCGAAAAGCTTTCAATTATAGCAAAAAAGCTGTTTTTTAAGGTTTCTAAGATGGCTGAAGTCATTGAAAAACTTCCCATACTTTAGTTAAACATTAAAATGGTTTTAATTTTTTGTTATTAGATAACATTTATTTAGGGCTGTGATAGATATCCAATATGCGCTCATGCAGCTAAAATTGACAGCTATTTTGCATTTTACAGGTAAAGTACTACCATTTATTATATACGTGGTATACCATAATATGTTTTTCCCATAGATAAATATGTGTTTAAATTATATAACTTCACAGTAAGGTTACTTTGCTTTTGATCGTATAATACGTTCATTCAAAAATGTGTCTTAAACCGCTGGCCGCTGAGGTGATTTTCGAAATGCGAGAAGTTGAAACGCCAGCCATTTTTTCCTCATAGTGTGATCGTATTAATTTATATTCTAATGTAATTTATGAGGGTTTCTCGAGGTTCCTATACGTTAAACCTTTACTTAATAATTCCAAAGAGTTCTTTGTATTTAATGACTGGGGCTTTGAGCGCGTGAAATTATAAAAAAAAATTGCAAACGCGACCTGAAATTGAGGTTCTGTAGGTTTATTTATGGATTCGTGTTTTTATTTTGAACGAAGTTTACTTGTTGTTTTCGGGTTCGACTTGTTGAATGGAGTTGACTGACCGTTTGGTCACCACAGTACAGGCTGTGTCCGGTTCGCAATCAGGTCAATGTATGTGAGTTGTGACACAGGATTTTGTGTCATCGTCTCTGACATAGGATTTTGGTATTATCAATCATTGATATTTAATTAGTTACTGTTAGGAACAATCCGAACAAATTTTTGAAGAGGAAATATTCAAAATTAGCAAAAAATTAAAATAACATTCTAAATATAAATAGTATAAATATATCTAGTAATTTTATTTTATTATAAATAAACGACAAAAATATTTGCATATACTAAAAATGATAGAATATGTAAGCGGCTTTCTGCCTCATCCAAGAAGCTAACGTGTCTCGTAAATTTCGTATTCCGTTTTATCATAATTAATATACGGGAGAGAATTAATACATGGACATAAATAAAAATTAAGAGCTAAACAGGTAGAGGGCGCCCTTGCGCTCCCAAACATAATTAAGTATAACTCAATAGACCCTTTCGCCAAAACAAAAACCTACGAAATTTTATTATCATTATTTGCATATTAAAATAATTATAATTAAGCACGGGACTAAGAATGGGGGACACGATTTCCATTTTCGTGTAAAGTTCGTGAAATACGCCTTTGAAACGCGGTGTTACGGGCCGCGCGCAGCGGAAGGGTTAAATTTTTGCTTGAATTAATGTATTTTTTTTTATTTGTGGGACTTTTGTTATTTGTATCATATTTTTGAAACGTAATACACAGTGTTGGGGTTATTATGACTTCTTAAGGGTTAATCCGGTCTTTAATAAATGTTGAAATAATGATAAATATTGATGTTTCTGTTTTTATAATTCCTTCCACGTTCTGGGAGGCATTTCAGCTATAATTAGCTAATTAAAACTTGAAGATAAAAATCACTAAGCACTTTGTATGCATGCACTTGAAAAACTTGAATCAAACTTTATATTCGAATCAACCTCGAATACTCTTCGGTGAGTGTGAATATAATCTGTTTTAATTGGTTTTTATTTTGTAACTGTATTTATTACGTAGACAAAGGTGATATTTCCGTTCTTACGAAAATTTGTATAATTTGGAAACATATTTTCATATATCTGCACAATATTTTTTTAATTTCAAACAGTACAAGTATAATAATAAAAAGGCACTTTATATGCCACGAAAGATTAATTTTTTTTTGTGCCTCTTTTTGGGCCATGAATGCTTTCTTTCAGGCTGCTTAACTGATGAACCTTGGAAGTATCAGATACCCATAATTTAAACGAGTCAGGATGGCACAAGTAACCCTAATCTGCTCAGCCTACTGAAAGGAGGGTCCGCGGTCAAGTGGACCGTGAGAAACGATTAAAAATTTTATCTTAGAAAAATGGCGGTGTTATCGCTCTCCTACTAATGGAATTATAGAACCCTTCAGGTACAACTTTACCCTTAAAGGGTACGTTTATGTTTCAATTTGGAAGTATCGATAAGGGTTAACTGGGCTTGGATTCCAAGAAAGTTTTTCGAAATTCGCATAATGAAGTGTGAAAATATGATTACAAATTATATTGACTATAAATTTATGTAGTGTAAACAGATTGACCATAAAAAATAATGTAGTAGGAACTGGCTACCAAGCATTTTAAGCCCCCCATTTTATTGCTGTTAATATCAAGATGTCGTTAACTATATTTAAAGGAGTTTAAAGCCAGGAGAAAGGCTAAAGGTCTCTATTAGAAGTTTTGTTTGCAATAAGGCTACTAAAAGTCAAATTGGGTCCAGCAAGCAGTATAGAGTATACGACAAAATGAAATAATGCAAACAGTGTAGTAACGTTACATACTAAAAAAAAAATACTTTAATTTAGACAAAGACCCAAGTAATTTGTGAAAAATGGATAATTTCACAGCGGGAATAAAACCGGTGCTACGGAGAAATAATGCACAATTAACATCCGTAAGAGTTATAGCTGAAAAATATAATGTTGAAAATTAATTTTCAGTGTAAAAAATTAATTGGCTAGATCAAAAAACGCTCGAGACCCCGCCCGGCACCGCAGGACGGAGGCGGCGGAGGAACAATGTTTTTTCAAAAAACGTACTCGTAAAAACATTCACCTGTTACTAATTATTATATAAAAATCTCTAGAAGTGTTGCCAGCGCTCTCTACGCGGATACAGAGACGGATTCTAGGGCAGAAAAATGTTTAAGCATATTTTATTCTATGAAATATACCTACTTACATAGATAATTTGTCTTCAAAATATCATTCAATAAAATAGTTGTCAAGATTGGAGATGAGAAGTGGAAATAAGAAGTACACGAAATACAATACATAGATCATTCGCTATGAAACAACATTTTGTATTGTCTTCATTCGTACAGTCTAGTGTTTCCCTACAAACTTCTATCACCGCTACCATTTTTTTAAATCTCTTTATCACAGTTACTCTTAGCATCCTATATTATGCAGATTATATAACAGTGCAATTATGTTTCATATAATTTTTGCATCTCGAAAACAAACGCATATCGCAGAGAAGTTTCTGGCCGTGTATTTCACAGAACACGGGCGCGTGATAATTATAAAAGGTGATATAAAAGCGAGTGCAGCGCGCAAGCGCACTATTCGTCACGTGCCATCGCTATCGGCTGCTTTATCGCGTCTCTGGAGGAAAAATAACGGGGCGCGAGGACAAGTTCCCGGCTATAAATTCATTAGACGGCGTCGAGATTTTTTTTAAACTCACGCTTGCACGCGTTAGGAAAGCTTAGAACAGCGGACATGCAAATTGCCCGTACTTATGTTACGTACGAGATAGTCTTGTTAACTACTATTACCTACTAACGGTTCCGATATAACTGAACTTACGCCGTTCTTAGTATTCCTTCATTACGTGAGGTTGGAGTGGAGGATAGTGATTTAAAAAAAATAAAGACGAATTTTGCTAACCGGGATGATGATGATGATGATGATGATGATGGTAATTACTAAAATCGATTGTACCAAATATCGAGTTAAGTGTTTAGTTAGGTCAAATTGGGCCAACTGTTTCAAAATGACGGACACGAAATAGAATTCTAAAATTCAATGGCACCATTAATTTCAAGTTTTATTTAATGTGTGAACATAAATGAGGAGTTGTTAATTTGAAAATTTGAACACTGTGAAACTTAAAGACAGATTTCCAATATATTCGTGTTTTTGCATTATGTTAAAATCTTAAACCGAATAAAAGTAACGAAGAATGATAAAATTAACAAACAAAATTGATTATCACATTAAAATGTTGTAACGAATAAAATTAATACAACTCCTAAATTTCGATAGAATCGAAATTAATAGTAGGCCCATTCTATAATTCACAACTCTACAGTGCATCCGTGAGATGAGAGCGCGCTGAAAAACCTGCCCACTATATCATAATTTATTTATTCAGATGACCTTCCGAGTCCGGCTCTGTGTTTTTCAACGCGTTATAAATATATTAAAATACGTTTTAAAAAATATTATGGCCCTCACTCCCCACCAATTGTGTTTTATTTTCATTTGTAATATGGCAGAAATGTTTTTATCTGCTTGCTGTTTTATGTCTTTTTTCCCTGGTAATTAAAAATATTATAGGTATTTATTGCCGCGGAGAGCAATTTGGCGTGTTTATTCGGACTCCTAATCGTTCTGTGTTTACATTAATTAGACATATTTTAGGAGTGTTTCGTAACTTAATTGCCGATATAAATTCAGCCGGTTTGAACGATGCGCGGACCTTGCTATCTGCTTTTTACTTTAGAGAATTTGTGATTTGATATTTTAAGTATAATTATATAATTTTACATTATAAAAGGTTTCAATGTAAAATACTAGCATACTATTTAAGTTTGCTATTTTTTATTTATTTTTGATATAAATTGTAATTAAATATATTTAGTATCAATCAAGCATTGTGTCGAAATGCAAATTTGCATGGCGACAGTAATCTTGGTATCAGCCTCGTAGCACTGCTACGTGATGCTACGTAGGTGTTACGCCGTAGTACGAGCATCTATGTAAATGGCGTAGCTTGTCATTTGTTCCCATGAAAATTGTCTGTTTATTTTTAATTTGTTTTCTCAATATATGTGCCGTCAATTGAGGCTGCATCCCTCCTGTCGTGTGGACGCCTGTTTATCGTTTTGGAACCCCTACTGCGCGTAGATTGAAATGTAGCAGTACTTATTGTATAACGTTTATTCATACAAACAAAGACGAATTTTGGAAGAGCCGTCTCTTCTTCAATTCTGAAATAGTCTCATGGAATATGTCTCAGGTCCTTCAGGAGCTGGCACATATGATACTAGAAATTGAACATGAACACATCTACCATTCTTTCAGTGTATGAACGGAGTCAGAAACTGAAGTTACGCGTGTATTTCTAAGTTGTAGTTATTGTTATTACAATTTTGATGTGAAAATGCAATAATGTAAGTGTAGTGGAACTCGGTAGAGAAGGCGCCCGCGCGTTTGATTGCACCCGACGGCTATTGCACACCGTTCGTACGGTGTGTACTGCGCCCCAACGTTTTGATACTTGATAGTTTCTTGTAACAACCTTTATCCATTTCAAGCGTATTGTAGATCATTAACAACATTATTTAATATTTGAAAATGACATACAAATACATGAAAATTTGTCAATGGTCTGTCTGTTTTGAACGAGAGCTTTAACGCCATTCCTGAAGAGTCCCATGTTACGCGTTCAGAGAACAAAAAGATATAGTTACTCTATAATTATCTTTGTTTAATTTAGTGTTTATTATTGGGACTATTCCAGTGGTGAAACAATTTCTTCTGGGTGGGAATCGAACTAGTAGCACATAACAGTCTCAGTATCTCGATAAGTCAAGTATCAAGATGCGTTACGACAGTACAGCACGCAAATTCGTGACCCAAATGTTGTGTTAGCGCCCAATAACAGCCTCCGGCGGTCAATTATTGCTGATATTAATTAAACCACCTGCCCCTACTCAAACACTACTGGCTTGATAATAGCTTGATGATACTCTATACTCTATATAAGCAAGAGAGATGTAGAGCTGATGTAGAGCAACAACTTTGAAGTAATAGTACGGTAGAGCGAAGACCCGTAGTGCTAGTAACGTTGGATATTGCAAATTCAGAAAAATCAATGTTTATTATTGGTGTTCGGTTAATGATGACCCATGTGAAGCCAGAATAGAGTTACGTACTTTTATTTACATTTTATTTTGCAGATTTCAAGGAGCATGATTTCTTGTAAAGGTTGCGTATTGAAAGGCTTAGTTCAGATGGCTTATTCAGCATTTCGTCTGCACTTAGTGTCACGAATCCCGGCTATTCATGTAGTGAGTTTCCATAGCAGTTCAATATGTTTGGCTGTCTGTAGATATTAATGTTCCTAATAGCCGGTAAGGCGTAAGAAATGAAGCTTCACATGCTTAGTTTAAGAGAATATAGCCTTAACGTTCAATTTCCACCTTAGCAGCCAAGGTTTCAATTTTATGATCGGTCTGAAAGGCCACACAATGATTATTTGTTAAAAATTAAGATAAAAACAGTACTAGCCGATGGAGTTACAAGACGAATTTTACAACACCATGTATAAAACTTTTGCGGTTATTCTGAAAATTAAAAAATTGTCATATCGTAATGTGTGATGGCTTAAGTTAGTCAAAGAATTGGTTTACGTATAAAACAAATAATTCAATTGAGGCCACAGATAACGAAACCATCACGAACAGACCGCCAATAACAATAAAGGGCACGGGAGACCCATGAATTTGTGTAAACCATGAAGTGTGTGAACTTAAGACGATATATTTTGAGTATAAAAAGTAGTTGCGCTGGAAACCAGCACTCTTTTGTCCCAAGCTAAGGGCTAACACACGTTATAATTGGGATTCTACACATATTCAGATTCAAATTGTTTTATTCAATATAAGGTACATACGTACACTCAATAAAGGTCATGTTTTAATCATCGTACTTCGGCTGCGTGCGCCCTTCAACACCACAACATCTCAGAGAACCTTATACAGATGTGTACAGCTCTCCAAGTATCGAGTACACAGCAATATTTTGCCATTAAAAACATTTTTGTGCAGTCAGCGCCGCGAACTAGAATTCCAAACACAATCCTAATCGAAAAACAAGTCATATATTTTAAATGTTATACGAAGTCCACAGTTTACGTGGCCGCACCAACGTACGCTAACATTTCCACCGATCTTTTCATTCCGAAAGGCCGGCTTCCGGTCGGATATATTTTCCGCTTGGTTAGCCGATTTCACGGGCAATTGATTTTAAGGCCCCACTCAAACGCCGGGATCGAACCTGCGACCGGACAGTCCCCGATAGTTTACCGCGGTGCCATTTCGAAGGCTGTTTGATAATGTTAACAGCTTTGGATGGTTCATACAGGGTGTTTGAAAAAGTTTTATTAGTAAACATAGAATTATATACCTATATGTATAATATATTAGTAAAACATGTGTAATAAAAATGAAAATACTGTAATTCATTTTGAAAAACTCTTTATTGTAGAGACTTCTCCAATATTCAATACAACTTTGTGTGTAGGTATATTATTTGTTAAAAATGCTTTTATTAGAACTGATACCTAACAGAAACTATAACAGTTTTTTTTGTGTACAATAAACATAAATAAATAAAAAACTGACCCGAAACCAATTTCATCATTGCGGTACTTGGGAGAAGCGTCATTACTGCTAATGATATCTATACTTTTATGTCGATCAAATGTAATTGCTGTTAAGATTTGACAAATTCCTAAACTCCATCTTAAAACTATTAGAAGCCGTGTAAAGTTGGAAGTGTCATATTTAAAATTAGCAAATCAAGGTGTTCAGGTCTTTACGGCTAACCTAATAGATCTTAGCCGTCTTTACGGAATTACGAAGTTTTGAACGGCAAAGTTTAGCTAAACTGGGATTAGAGGAAGCGTTAGGCGGCTGCTGCACCGCCGCTGGTAAGACTTAAGCGAGATCGTATACAGTCACGCCTGTTCCTCATTGGGGTAAGCAGACACAAAGGATTCCTCACTTTGGTCGGAACGAAGTGTAAATAGATATTTAGTCAAGCGTGCAACATTCTAGACACCTCGGTTACCATGAGATACGGTCGTAGTGAAAGTCAAGCCTATTGTGCAATAAAAAAATGGACGATTATAAAAAGAAAGTCAGGATATGGTCAAATTTTGAATGTACGACCAGGCCATCGCGTTTATTAACTCTCATCCCAATGTTGGGATTGAACATATTTTCCTCAATTGTTTGAATGTTGCACCCCGGTCTCCTCTCGTAATATGCTGTTCTACTATCACAAATCTTAGAATACATAAATATAGTTGAATATGGACACAAATTAACACGAAAAATGTATTTAAAAAGGTATTTTGACTGACCGACTGAACTGACTTCAATGTCGTTTACCGCGTATCGTTCGCCGCTCGCGGTATGCCAAGTCAGCGAACGTGAGAAGGGAGGAGTAGAGGGTTGAAAGTTGGAAGGCCATAATGATATGAGAGTGAAAATAAACACACTAACTAAGCGTTAGTTGAGTTTTAGTTCCACTAAAGTAACTTTGTTTAGTTATTTTCTGTTGCGGTGATAAATGAACGATACAATTACCTATTTAAGGCCGTTCCTTCTTTTATTTATTTACAAGTAGCTGTTGCCCGCGTCTTCGCCCGCGTTGTTCACACGTCACACCGTTATTGCGCCATAACATCATCTGTAGTGCTTATATGATTAAAACGTGTTTACTGTTAAAAGTCGATATTTTCCGGCAAAAAAGACTCGCTTATATCACTCTCCAATCCTTCAGCTATATTCGAACTAAAAATCACATCGATCCGTTGCTTCGTTTTTACGTAAAATAACGACAAACAAACAAACAAATACGCTTTCGCGTTTATACATAATATTAGTATGGATGACGCAAATTTAAATGTTTTTATTTTATTTTATTTTTTATTTTATTTATTTATTTATTTATAAAGACTTAGCCTAACCTTACAGGGTGACCCAATTCGCTAGGCAAGTTAACATAATCACAATACAAATGACATAATACATCATATCAATATCAATAAAACTAAATAAAATAAAAATACAAATATCAATAATGATCAATAAAACGACCGGTCCGCTAGACACAATACATAAAGCAACCTGTATATGACTTTGACATTTTTGCAATCTGCACAGTGGCATCGGACATCAGCCTGTACACGCGTATCGATGGGGAGCGTAGTGTTTACACGGGGGGTCGAGTTTACGAGCGCTACGTAATTGGTGATCGCTACCTCAGTAATTATAGTTTGACCAACTATGGTTCGCTTTACTTTCACTGTTAACTAACTAATTTATTGCATACTAGATTTTGCCCGTGACTTCGTCCCGCCACCGTCGCCGCGATTCCCTTTGGAGGTGGAAACTCGTAAAAATGCAAAATAAAATATAGCCTATGTCACCCGTGGATAACGTAGCTTTCGAATGGTGAAAGAATTTTTAAAATCGGTCCAGTCGTTTTTGAGCCTATTCATTACAAACAAACATACACAATAAAGTTTTCCTCTTTATAATATTAGTGTAGATGATATGTTATTTTTCACGTTTTTTAAAAAGATTTTGTATTCGACTTATTTGTCATGTCGCCTTTCTTAACTGCAAAAGTTTCTTTGTTAGTATATGTACCTGTAATTTTTTACCAGTTTGCTGGTACCTCTCTCTCTACCTCTGCTAACTATATGCTATATTCGATATAGAATAGGCCACACTCAGCTCAGACTGCTGCAGATTAGCTATAATGCTATATACATAAATGTATCTTAGTTAAGAATTGAAATAATAATAATAACTGCGTTAATTTTACACAAGCCTAACTGATTTCAAACTGAACACGAAATGTCTGTGTTACGGTAACCAGATAACTGATAAACATACATTTCATTTCATTACACCCAGATACAGAACAAACATCTATGACGATCACAAAACTTTTTGTCCTGGGTGGGAATCGAACCCGCGACCTATACTTTTGCGGTGAAAGTCTCTGACCGCTCGACCGCGAAGTCAGTCAAGAAATATACCCAGTTAATACTAAACGGTATACAAACCAAACGCGAGTCCAATATTTTGCAAAGGTCCATTTAATGTTCCGCAAAAGATGACCAGAGGATCCTCTATAAGCCCAATGACCAATTTGTGTCGGGGGGGACCGAAATTAGTCGGACCCGACTGGACCTACTTTATTGGTATCGGTGTAACTGCCGAATAAAACTGGTCGATTGTGTGTGCGCAGTTAATTTTGGCTATTAAAGACCGCGATGCCCAATACCGAGGGCGTTGTGTGGTGTAAGAAAGAAAGATAGAAAGAAAGAAAAAAAGAAACACTTTATTCATAGTCTTACGACAGCACATAATAAAAATAATAACTAAAACAAACAAAAAACCCGTGAATTCGACAAAATTTCTAAAACGACTGATATAGATTTATTCTCAGGTACACTTAAAAAGATAAAACGTGACCTGTTAACTTTATCATAGCATGCTTTGATATAACTGTTCAAAATATATAATATAACAATGTCTATCATGTTTATATGATGTGCTTTAGCTTGTCGTCGTCGCTTATAATTGTTCTGACGTTTAGCGAACTATTTTTACCACACTTGCAATTATAACAGTGCAATAATGTACAGAATGTTGGCGACCTAAATAAATAAATAAATAAATATCAATCACTGATTATATAAGACGTAACAACGTTTTGAAAATGAAATGAAATCAACAAAACATTGCCGTTTTTTAAACGGTTTACGTACCGTGTGTTTCAATATTTATACGTAAGTTTTGCTAACAACCAACTATTACCATCCGGAGTTAAGAGCGGCCAAGTTCTAGAAATACAAACATCTGCCCTTATTTTATTGCCGATCCCACCCTAACTTATGTATCAATTTATCATGAATTACAAAACAAACAAAAATTCAATAGGCTCACCACCTGTTACATTGTGGGACTTAAACGTAACTGGTGAAATGTGGGGGTGTACTACACTCCTCTGCCTGCCCCTTAGGGGATTACAG
>DWDX01003429.1:0-13152 GCA_018245675.1 Agara michaeli | reverse complement strand
CATCACAATCGGTTCAGCGGTTTGGCCGTGATGACGTCACAGACAGACAGACAGAGTTACTTTCGCATTTATAATATAAGAATGGATTTCAAAATTCAAGTGTTTAAAGATAAATTTTTGCTTATAAGAGATGATAATCGCGCTGTGACTCGGTTTCGCGTTGTCACACATGAAGCAAGCGGAAGTACGTCCACGCGAACGGTACCAATTACATGAACACAGAGCGGCCGGCCGCGGCGCGGGGATTGCTGCTAATTACTTCTCAAATCATTAATTGGAGCTATTTTGTATGTTACCGAACGAACACCACGTGAAACTATCCTACGCTGTTACGAATATTGTTTCAGATCAGACTGTAAACAGCTCATATTGTACGACACTCGTTGGCGTCGATTGAATAACGAAAGAAGAAAAAAGAATAAATAAGAAGTAATAAAACGTTTATTCGGCTACTTACAACACTCCTAACAATACACGTAGATGATCACATACAACAATTCCAACTACAAAATCGTATCAATATCAAAATTTTCAAGCCATTCTGATAAAACAGAACGTTATGTGTAATCTACTTTCTGCATTGGAGATGATTTGTCAATAGTACCTACGTGGAACAGTAAAACAACTGGAGCAGACTAGGAACGTTTGACCGCATTCCATTTTGGCTCTACATTCGGGACTATTTTCAAGAGTTGGCTTTGTGACATGACAACATCTGCGAAAAGACGCAATGTCACGTTCCGAAAGCTGCGAACGGGGCGGCGAGCTCGCTCAGCAAACGTACACTGTCACGTTCAAGAGATATATTTGATATCTCCTTCACTGCGCGTTCTTTGTTTGCAAGTGCGCACTCAAATCGGAATAAAAAAAAGAGCAACCTTGGCCTTTCGGGAGAGTAGCATCACCAAATGTGGCGTCGGAGGAAGGCGATCGCTTCGGGCGCGTAAGGTCGTTAGCTCCGCGTGCGCAGTTTGGCACGCCCCCAAGCCGTGCCCAGCGCGGCTCGATTGTAATGATAACATTTATATGCCAAATATTACATTTTGTTCATCATCAGTGCCCTAAGTTTAAAAACAACTTAAGAAATCAGAAACAGTTTCGTAACGAATACGGCGAATTGTTGACCTCATAATGGAGACGAATCGATCGATTGATTCGGTCATTATAGTGACGAAACAAGATAATTCTTTTATTATAATATTATTATTTTATTCTTCTTTCATGCGTTACGGAATGATAAAAGCATGCTCTTTTATAACAGGCGACGGCTCGAGCAAAGGAATACCATTCTTATCTAATAAGAAGTAAGAAATGTTTTATAGAAGATAAACATCTGCAGTCCAGATAACGTCTCTATTTATTTAGGACCGCCAGAAACTTTGTGATCATCGGTAGCCCTTTAAAAGCTTCAAATCGCAAGATTCAAATTAAAAAGAAGCGACATTCCGCGGTGTTTTCCGTACTAAAACATTAGAAATCTTATTTTCATAGCGTCCAATGTCAACGATCGCACGGCGACTTACACGGACGGATAAAACGACAATGACTTGTTTATGAAATAACGTCAGAACGAAAGCGCGAAATTCCAGTATTATTTTGGGAAGTCTAACAAACCTACAGGACAAGGACGGCAGACATAAACATGATGTGATTACCGGTACCCAATTTGATGTTATTCGAATGTTGCTATTTGCAGATGAAGTGCAAAGACAGCTAAGTTATTCAGGAGCTTCGAAAGCTATGCGAATAACCATATTTGCAAATTGCCTTTGCAATTGTAGAAAATGTATTACATGTATTTCAATGGCATCATGTTCCTTACAAACAGACTTGTTGTATTCAATTTTTGAATAACCAGTAACTAGTAACTACAACATTTTTAATAGATTACTAATTTTCAAAGTAGCACATGAGTCTGCTCAAATTCATCATTACAATGTTTTGCGTTAAATTCAAGTAATAGAATTCATTTCTATGGTCCTCTTAACAAAAGAAGTGCTTTCACTAAGCACTAATGCTAACCTTCCGAATGAGGGATATACTAAAATGATGGTACCCTAGTCCACGAACGACACCACTAGCTATAAACTATATAAAACAACACCTTCGGTGCCGTCTCGCGCGCTATCGACGAGCCGGCCGCACTTCCTCGTGGGCAAGCGTACGGCGGGCGCATCGCTGCAATTGACCCACTTCGGGTATATTTGGCACGGCTATGGGATCGAGTGGCGTATAATTAGAGCGGAGTGAACGCCCTGCGCGGTTCGGGTTACGCGTTCGATTGACCTACGAGCGAGGGAGCGCGAGCGGCCCCCCCCCCCCTCGCTTCGAACTCGCTATTTTACTATTAAATGAAATAAAACAGAGTTTATCGAATTTTCAATAGGCCGGATTGCGGTAAAATGCTAGTCTATTACGACAACAACAAAAAAGAATTTGCAAAATACTGGTGTTACAAAAAGGTATCGTAGTATTTATCATCGTCGACCGCCGCTGCGGCCGCGCACGCCGCGCCCGATGTTCTTGTCCGAGCGAGGCGCGCTGATCTCACGCAAGATTCGATCGAACGGTGAGATGCTTCGATTACTTCGGTCCACGTGCAAAATTGCTATTAAACATTCGCGTACTAATAACGCGACTAATAAAAAGCGATTAAGCGGCTAATTATATCGATAAACACATTGACACGGTACACTCACGGAGTCGAATAATAACGGTGACGTGTTCGGGCGACGTGGCAGCCGCGTAGCGGATGAACTAAACACGGACGTTTCGAAATACATACTTTTAAAGATCATTTTATATCATCAATGAATATCAGGAAATACAACAAATAGTCAAACAGATCATACAGATATTTGTTCTGATATGAAACGGAACCCATAACTTAAAACGCACCGGTCAGGGCCGGTCACGGCCGCTCGCCATGAGGAGGTGATGCGAGTGATGTGCTTACTGTTATTGTTATATCGCCGCGAGGAAAACAGCCACTAAAACTAAAGTTTTCTTTAAAAGTGGCAAGAGATTTCGCTCGATACGTAGACAGATGCAGATAAATCCTTAGGTTTTTTGCATGCAAGCTCCAAGATTGAACCGACGAATAAAACGAAGGAGGTTCTCAAGTCGACGCGTATATACCTATATATTTTTTTTTATTATGACCACTCGTAACTTTTTACAGAGTAGTCCGATTTTGATAATTCTTTTCTATTGGAAAGGGAAGGAAAGTATACTTCGAAGTTGGTTCCGTATAAATTTTAAAAACTTAAGTTACTTCGGCGGTTTAATATTGTTAATTCAAAAATATTCAATCTCTACATTACATACGACTCAAAATATAAGAGTTTTCTTTGAAAACATATTCAAATGACGATGACTGGTGATCAGTGTAGCGATCGTGCAAGTGGGGCGCCGTACTGACGAACAATTCATATTTAAAATTTTTATTTAAAAATTCATTTTATTGCTAATTTGAATTTAATAATATATAATAATAATAATAATATCTAGGGACAACTCCACACACGGCTATCCGATTTCAAATTAGGCAATTGAATGCCTGTGTTATGGTAACCGGACAGCTGATAAACATACATACATACATACGATATAATACTTATATAGATATTTTTATTACGACCAGACACAGAACAAACAATTGTGCTCATCACACTAACGTTTGTCCTAGGCGGGCATCGAACCGACGACCTCCGGTTTTGCAGTCACGGTCCTAACCACTCGACCGCGAGGCCAGTCAACAAGAAAAGCAACATCGAAGTATTTTACATTTTTAAATCAATGAACATTTGTAGAACTGTGATAGTATAAATTACATCGAAATCAGGAGGTAATATTAAACGAACATTTTAAAATTAATATGAACAACTCACTGAATCAAAAGCAACTATCAAACAGACTAGGTTAGTTTATTAAAAACACTGAAAACATTAACTTAATTAACGGTTCCTAATATTGTTCATCAATGCTCGCCGTTGATACAAGCGGCTCTCAATAAGTAGATATGACAATGTTGTCTTTACGACACATCCAGTATCTCCGACCAGCGTTATTGTAAACTGTGCAATGGTGAGTTTCGCTTCAGCTTCTGTAAACTAATCTTTTAAATCAATCACTTCTAGATTATATTGGGGGTAGTAAAGAGTATTCAAAACCGGCGCGTATGTATGAACTCTTCATCTCACTCTCTAGTGTTGAATGTAGAGATTCACGTTAGGGTTGCAAGGATAGAGATGTTTCTAACGGAAAGAGACGCACTCGGTACTTTCTGCCTACCCCGTTAGGAACTGGCGTGATGCTATAATAATACTTGTATATTACAAGTATTCACCGACAAAGACTGAGGAGATGCGGTCTAGGCAGTGACTTCATTCTGTGAATCATCTAATCATCACTACAGCAACAAGTTAGCCAATACAGCTACTATTTCACATTTCCAACAAAATTGCTTCCATGTCTCGTCTACAGAATCCCTATAAAAACTCCTTCTAATTTCAATATTACCGCGCCAATACGATATTAAATCCTGGCTTACGTTCATATTCGATCTTATATGGCTGCGTATTCGTCGGGGACAGAGATGAGAACATATCAATATATCTGCTTTTCAATATATGTCTTACAGTATAAGGTTATACATAATATCAATTATGTGAAATACGTTTACTTTAGAAATAAACCTTGCCTCTTGGTTCGGTAATTCTGTAATCTCAGAGACATTTTAAGGGTCTCTACCGTAACTGCTAAAGCGGTAGTGGGTTTGATTTCCATTCGGTAATTAGCACATTTGTTTGTTCTGTCTAAGTGTAATGTTTGTCAGCTGTCCGGTAACCAAGACATAGGTTACAAACGCCTAATTTGGAATCAGCAGATCCCTGTGTTTTGTCTCAATTCTTATTGATTCACTAGTATGATGATATGACGCTGGATCATTGGGAAGTATTGAAAAGTAACTTAACGTCCATCCTTAAAACATAAACATTTTATTTGCGTGTAACGCTGTTTCCGGTAGTAAAGTTGAGATGCGGCTGATTTTATGATCTTAAGCTGCGTTTACATGGAGTTGCCGCACAGTTATCATACGGCCAGTTATAGGAATATTCATATTGAATTGTATTGAGTGAACTTACACATTGAGTTCAGGATTGTCATAGTTATTGTTGCTAATGAAGTTTTCTATTAGATAGAAAAGAGAAAGAAAGATATTACTTTTGTTTTATGTTTTCCTTTTTTATGTTTATTAATTTAATATAATCAATCTTAAAGTATCGAGAATGTTCCATTTTAAACGTAAAGCATAATATTACAACGTTTCACGCTTACATAAAAAACGTTTATATTTTGGCAAATGATCTTACTTTACTTAAAACGGACGCAGCTAATAATATACTCGTAAAGCAGTAACTTAAAGTAAAACTTCCCACAGAAAAAATTAAAAGGAATCCCCGTTCATGTTTGATCTTGAGCCAAAAATAATTCGTACCTGAGAGGTTAGCAATTCACGTCTCTTGGCTCGAATTCTTACCTGCCCTTAGTGAGGATAAATGAAATCGATAGATACAAAAAGAGATGCCGACCTTAACAACCGATGCAGGAAGCATGAAATTTGGATCTTAATTACCTTTTAATACACCGGCAACCACTTAGGATGGCATTTTGAATATCCTATCACTAATGGGGTTAAATGAGGGTTAAAAGGTTGTTTGAAAATTCGACAATTTTGAAGCAAGCACTATGAAAACGGACATTTAGTTACCACAACAATAACCAAGAAGAGCGACTTCAAAGTGAGTTTCCGTAGTAATATTTGTAAGAACAATATAAGGGAGAACTTACGGGTGCGCAATTCGGCAGATAGGCCTGAGAGTAATTAGTACTGCTTACGGGACCTTGTCGGTAAATTGAAGTTGTGATTTCACCGGCTCAGATATGCTTTCAGGGTTCTTCTTGTCATTTATAAAAGATCCATTCGAACCCAAACCCCCGGAGTGGGAGGCCGAATTTGGAACCACTAGGCTATCACTGCTTCAAGTATCATAGTTACTCCCTCCTTTCCTGACCTTTTAACTTTTCATTGTTCCATGTTGGACACTTCTCCGCTCATAACGAGGCTTAAAGCCATAGAGAACCATACCGGCGAAGACTTAACCACAGACAAAACATTATGAGTATTATGATTATCTATAGTTTCCTTATGTTTTCCTTTATTGTTATAGCTATATTTAATTTTCAATTACCATAAATCCAAGTGCGTGTCAGGATTTCAACCCAGATCCTCCTGAAAGACCGAAATCCAAACCACTAAGTTTGCCTTTCTATTTTTTTCACATTTTGGATTATAATTTTTTTTTTTACTGTCTGTGTAATATAATAAATGTAAGCTACCTAATTATAATTATAACGCCGCAGGCAAATTACGTTCTGGAAGAAGTATATTATAACAAAAAAAATATAACAAAACACAAGGGTACCGAGAAAAAAGGCTGTGTCGCGCTGGAAATTACAATCTGTTTAAATAGAACATGTTTTTGTACATATTTCATTTTGAAAACTCAAATTATCCCGAACGTAATTCTACATTATATAATCCTACATTTTGTACAAGTATATGGTGTCATCGAGAAGCATTTACCTGGCCTCTTGATGAGCGGTTAGGGAGCCTGACCGCTAAGAGATCGTAGGTTCGATTCTCACCCATGACAAACATCTGTGTAATGAGCTAATTTATTTGTTCCGTGTAGTATAATCAAATCATCTATATTATAAACACTATACAGTTTGTATATATATGTATGTTTATCAACTGTTAAGTTATGATGACGGAGGCCTGTAATTGCCTTTGGGATCACACAGCGGTGTGCGGCTGTGTGTGTGCGGCGACTGTCCTTGTAATTATTAATGTTTAATACTAAATATTAATCTGAAGGAACCCCATCCTCGTAAACGGTTTGCTCTTGACATATTTGAACCCTCAGTCAGGGTTTCTAATGAGGAACGGGGTCTGTGAAGCGTGAACCTAAGAAATGCAGGTGGAAATACAATTTCCTTTCAGAACCCCGCCGCCCGCGTTTTGAGTTTTCCTTGAGTTTTCGCAGTTCTTATTACCGGTTCTAGGATGCTCGCCGTTTTGTTCTTATTTTCATTTCTCGCTTGCGGTCGCTGTGTTTTTGTGTTCTTCATCTGATAACTAAAGTGTTCCTAAGTATAATTTTGTCCCAAAAATTCCGACGTAAAGTATTTCTTTTTAAAAACTCAAAAATTTGTACAGGTTTATTTTTATTTTTAAATATTTGAGCATGTGTCCTTATAAATCATTAGTGTGGGATCAAGAATATATAGCCCATAAGCAACTCGTGCTTAGAAAATCTTCAAACTTCACAAAGGTAATGTAAATAAAAACCACTTTCGTAGGACGATTAAGTCAAATATAATGTAACTAATCAATGCTTCTTACTTCTGGTCGAGTCCTAGGGTTCCTTGAGTACATACATACATACATTCCCATGAGCACAAAGTATGGAAAGAAAAATCTCAGTGAGTATTGATATTAGCGCTATTAAAGGTTGCTCAAGCGTTGCTACTCGTAAGGGCTAAGATCGCCTTTAGTACGAAACACAAATTGTCGTAGTAACAGCTATTTCACGGTATAAATAGGTGTAATCGAGCTACTGTCTCTAAAGAACAATATACATGTTCAACCGCCTTTGAATATGAAACTGAAAATAAACTTTAAAAATGAAAGGTCTGCTTCAAAAACCGTCCCCGTTGATAATATTATTTATTCGTATAGCTATCAATACAATTGTCGTTATTTTATGAAACTTTTCATGCAGAAATCTCGATCTCGTCAGCCGCGTCCCTCGAATATCGCGAAGTAAACAAAATCACGGGACAATTATCCGCTCCGTTCGGCTCCGAATAAAATTCACGATTGGTAGGAATCCTTTAAAAAATTAACTCCGATTTTAATTCTCGGTTCAATTAATATCCGCCGGCGGGAGTTATTGAAATCCGATTTCTATACGTTCGAGCGCACTCACTCGCGAACAATCGTACAGAGTCATTACACTTTGAATAATAATAATAATATCTTGGGATACTTTCACACACGGCCAAATTAGTCAAAGCCTGCACTATGGTGACCAGACAGCTAATAAACTACATACATACAATAGTACATGTATATTTTTTGAGGTTATACTTTTTTAGGTGCGTTAGGGAAAAATGATGGGGGTAAATTTTTACGATAGCGGGACGGAAATTAGCTAGTCAAACTGACAACTTTATTAATTCGCGATATCTAGTTTAACTATGTACAAATAATTATTTCAGGATATTTAAATATAATTTATTTAACTAGTTAATGGGTTATAACAAAACTTTGTTCCAATGTTTTATTACAGAGAGACACAGAATAGAAAAACTTATACATCATCCCAGTATATCCGGGGCGGTATTCGAACTCACGACATCCGGTTTACCGACCAGGGTCCTCTAACCACTACACCATGTGGCCGGTGAGATAATTTATTCTCATTACCTCTCTGCTATCTCGAAACAGAATCACACCGGCCAACTTTAATTAAATATAGTCATTAAACATATTTATAGCGGCCCGGCCGTCGGCTTTTGCATTTTTATGGGATTTTAAGAGATAACCGGAACGCCGCCCTGAATAAGAACAACCGGTAAATTAAAAGATGTTTCTGAAATTATAATTGGGAACGTGGGCGCGGCGTGCGCGCGGACCGTGTGCTGAGTGCGAGTTCAACAATTATATTCACGGCGAGAAGCGAGTGTGAGTTGCTGTGGTATTGACGTATCGAATGTCAAATTTTGTATTTCGTACTCTCCGAGCTCTCGAAACAACCAATCACGTGCGATAACGTCACCCGCTGACAAGTGCTATCGACATTTGCACTCGCAAAATTAGTTTTCCCATTACTGACACTAGTTGGTGCTGTTTAAATTCCATACAAATTGTAGTGTACTCTCTCGCGAACGAGTAGAGAAGAAAACTCGCACTAAGCACACGGATACTTAGGATAATCTAAGAAAAACGTTTCACATCCTAGATCTTACTTAGCACCTAGAGAACACGTCAAATGCAAGGCTGTTATTTGAAAAAACCCATCTACGTATTCTATCGGTAACACGAACGGTATAACAAAGGGGGGAAATCCCTTCGTGTTCTATATTTTGCGTTCATCAAAGTTGCATCCAACACTACAATAGCTTTCGTTCCCGGGCGGTGACGTCAGCTCCGCTGTGACCTAGGTCACTATCAGACATATATAAACCACTATATGCATGATTGTGTCAGCTATATCAAAGTGGTATTTTAGAGAACAAAATGCCATATCGATGTGTGAATATTTTCAAGCGATCCGTTGTTGTAATCATTTGGTCAATGCGATCAAAAAGTAAGAATAGGATAGGATAGTAAGTAAAGATTGAGTAATTTATATTATAAGTTTCGTGTAAGTGTTGTCCAAAGAAATTTGTTTATTATTCAATCAATTTGCTATTGCTTATGTAATACAAATACGATGACTGTAATACAAACACGAAAACAATAAAGCTGTAAGTGGCATAATATTGTAGGGCTGGCAATTATAACATCTATTTGTTAAACCCAACAATGGTTCTAATTACCCGGTTTTAATTATCCATATTTATGTAAATGGGACGTATGTTAAGGTAAAGTAATTATGTGTACGGCAGGTAGAGGCAACAGTATTTAAAATTTTATAAAAGCTTTTCGAACATAATTTGTTTATCCATAAATTTTAAATCGTTTATTTCAATAGACGTACACTTTATAATGGGAAATTGCATTTAATAACGGTCAATGAACTTGGTAAACAGACACTCAAAAAACTACATAATACAATAATTTGTGATTGGCTGAATCGAAGCGGCGGTACACTTTGAATGAAAACAAAAGCGAAACGATAAATGACGGTGTTTTCCAAACCCAATTCAATTGGGTAAAGGAAGGAATGCTGATGAATAGGCAGATCAGTCTGCTTCTGCGATCTAAGTTATGTATACCAGATTATTTCGAGATTGTTACATCATACATATACATATTAAGTTTGCACGAAAAAAACTGTTTAAAACACATACAATAAATACACTTATAATTTTCGACTATATTATCAAAGAATTCTGTGTCTATCTTGGCATTTTTAAAACCGTTGAAGAAACGCCGCATCGCGATGGGCTGAAACCCAGTAATGGCGGCCATGTTTGGCGGTTAACATTCAAATGCGGAACGTCAGGGGCCATTTTGGATTTATTCCAAACAGTCACATGATAAAAAGGTCTAGAAATGGCGGGAATATTACGTGAACAGTCGTGTATCAAATTTTGTTTATTTCTGTTTCAAGATTTACTGGCTACAGTTCTTTGGCCTGTAAAGTTTTATGGACAACACTGAGTCCGAGTTATCGTGAACTATGATTATACGCTTTAGTACCTAAGCACATTTCAATACCCTTCAAGTGGTATTTTCATCTAGTGTGTATCAGTCGTAGATTCGATTTTCACTCACATTTGTGTGAAGATCAGATTTATTTTTTCTATGTGGTGGTATGACAAAAATTAATATTCAAATATTATATCCACATCTATCCATATGTCTAGTATGATCATAATGTATGTTTGTCAGTTGTCCGATTACCAGAACAATGACACTTAAGAGCCTAATTTGGAATCATCCCAATTTTAAATACTATTATTAGTTCAAATTTAAGACCTTTACTGAAAGATATTATAAGCCAAAGAAAAAAATACAAAATAGTAACCATAATAAATATGTACATGAAAGATTTTTTGACAATAGTTTGTATTCTCATTACACTAAAACTAAAGATGTAACTTATCGTTGTAGTTGCGATGTAATATATTTTTTACTCCTATATAAATTCCCATTTCCACAGAACAGCAAGCATTTAACAACTAAATTGAATGAATTGATTAATTGAACTATTCTGGCAACGATGAAAACTATATCAAACAATGAAAATGAAGGAAGTTTTTGAACTGTAAATGGTACACCAGTTCAATAGGTATTATTATCGGTAGTGGATTTCAATTACCATGATTTGAGTGCCACCGCGATACTCGTTGAATAGAGACGTATAATCTAGATATTCCCTCGTAACGAAAACTTTTAACGGATCATCAATTTCAGGCAGATTTTCCATAAATTAGACGTCAATCAAGTTCACCCAGTTTCTGCATTTTTCACCCTTTGTTCCATTTGAAAAATCGAACGTGTAGTGCCAGTAAAGAATAGAACCTCCACTTTTCGTAGGAGCTATAATAGGTTTAGATTATTATAAGCTTGGATTATTTGAGGCTAGGAACTTGTTATGTGTCAGCTATTTTTCTTACAAATGGCGCAATTGACTCACATACTTAATAACCAATCAATTATTTCTTAACTCACATTAATTGTGAAAACTCGAGGGGGTTTGAATATAGTTCAATGGTATAATTAATATTTATACCACTGGTTACTCACTGTAAAAACATATATGTAAAGGTGGACATATGGAAATACCTGAAAATCGATATGGGAACCCTTACACCAAATAGGCTAATTTATAAATATGTAGGCATGATAGAAAATAACATGAAATAATAAAATGGTGATGTACGCTATAGCGGTTTCTTTTGATGATCTGCTCACATAAAAAATATAGTTACGATCGTCAAATTTAAAATATCCTTAAATGGAAAATGTGATGTGTGATGTTACGTTTTTTTTTTTAAAATAGAAATTGCAACAATAATTCGCAGAGCAAATGCGGACGATTCAAATTAGGACATTAGGAGGAGACGGCTACGTGCCGGAGTGCATGTGGCGGCCATTGTCATACATACCTATACGCAAACTGCATACTAATAACCTTCGTGTAGTTCAGTTATATGATCAATTTTAATTTCCAATCACGAGCATATACACTCATTATCACATTATTAACATGAAAAATAACTACTCATATAAAAATATCCTCTAACGCATCTGAATGGGGTAACAAGGCTGTAAAGTGCCAAAAAATAATTCCGATCTGTCTGGTATTTTTAGAGCACAGCAAAACAAAAAGTGTCTTCGACTCTATATATACAAATAGGTATGATAGAGATAGGCTTTCTTGTGTTAACTGGATTGCCAGCAATACCAAAGTACCAATTCGTAATACCTGCATTTTAGTCATATTTTCACAGCGTTTTAACAGTTGTTTAAAAGATTTTTTTTTGTAATTGTAAAAAAAAAATGATCCTTAGAATTTTTTGATTTACAATATTGGCAGGTCAAACATTCTGGGTAGGTAAGCAACGCCAAGCGCACTCGTCCGTAGGGTTTGGATGGATGATCCAATTTCCGATGTGTCTGAAGTTTGGCGTGATACCTAAGCTACGGTGCCCGGAGACTTGACGTGCGTATCTGCCACAGGCTACATAGGATCTAGTTTAACTGAGAATTGGATATAGACGGAGTTGTAAGGGACGTTTAATATCATGTTATTTAAACATCTCTCAGTTAAAGATATAATAATTGTCCATCACTATAGTAATAAATTATATTTTAAACCCTAACACCTTTGTCGGACATAATTATACACAACTTTGTTTTATATATTTTATTACGCACTTCATTACTATTGGCATAAAATTAAGCAATTAAAGAAGCGAATAAGCCTTAACTACTAGAACTAACTAGTTACTTTAGAGATACTACAAGTAACTATAGTAAACTTGTACTTAACTTCAATAGTTAAACTTGACTCTTAGTTGTAAAGTTTCAGAGTACGTTGCGTAACTACTTTAGTTTTAGTTGCTTTCAGTATGTATGTAATATGAAGTGAACTTACAATGTTGCTATTTTAAAACTTTTTTCGTTACCGACGTTCAAACAACGCAGATGCGCGTGCCAGGAATTGAACCCAGATTCCTCGGAGTTGGAGACTGAATTTTAAACCACTAGACTATCACTTCTGTTACAATTAAGATCATTGAACAGCTAGTACTTACATGACCACTATTAATCTATACTAATATTATAAAGCTGAAGAGTTTGTTTGTTTGTTTGTTTGTTTGTTTGTTTGTTTGAACGCGCTAATC
>DWDX01003428.1:0-13152 GCA_018245675.1 Agara michaeli | reverse complement strand
GTCAGGGTCCCTAACCACTCGACCACGAGGCCAGTCAAAACTAACTAGTCGCTCTAGCTAGGGGCTGCGGGAACCCTATAAAGTTCCTATCACTCCGCTGGTTTCCCCATATGTGATATGATAAAAATGAATACATAAAAACGTTTTAATAACAAGACAAACATTATAAATGAAAATATTACGCATTTTAGAAGTCTTTGAATGAGTCGATGTACAACTTAATCATAATACCTATCCATCCTCTTTTAAATTCGACTGATTGAAATGTATCCCGAAGTAACATAAAAAAGCTCTTAGTATTAAAACAATGAACTTCTCTGTCTTCATCTGATAGATATTCTTATGCTGAGTATTAAAAATCCACGTCTGGTACTGCCCACTAGTAAATAAATCGACGTTAAAACATCCGCGCATCAAGATATAAAAACAATCATCTGACATCTTATTATACAAATCCGTCGCAATACAAATGTTTCTCTTGTCTACATTTCTTTTAAGAGCATCGGCCGCCCGCAAAACTGCGGAGATATAAAAATTTTGTTTACGGCCCGCCTCGCTTGAGCGTAGTTTCTGTTCAATTGAAGAGATCGATTCGTCTTTGGGACTAAAATACGAGCACTTGTGCGTTCGGCCGCGAGCGCCAGCGTCCAGCTGTCTACGTTACGTCATTGTTTCACAATCGGCCATTTTGTTTTTGCCAGAGCACGCTGCCGCTCTCTTGGGGGTATCTAGCATTGCTGCATTCGAAATCGTCATTTTTGTACATTGTATTGTATCGCATCATTTTCCGTTGATTACAAAAAAATAACAAGGGACCAATGAACCATGGGGAAGACAGATCGTCGCGTGACGGTCACGCCTCGGAAATAGAGCACAGGTCGTTCTCTTACCAGGCGGTGTGACTCGAAGAAAACAGCGGGATACCACTGGATTCAGAAGGTCAAAGACCAGTAGAAGTGGCGGCGATTTAGCGAGGCCTATGTCCAGAGTTGGATTTCTAAAGGCTGATGGATGAATGGTTGGACAAAAATAATTCACACAGACAGTCCCATTCCTACAATTCTATTAAATGTTTTTAACACACTATAAACCATTAGTGAAACAAAGCAAAGAGGAGATTGGATTAATAAAGAATATGGTAGAAAGTAATGTAATATATTGGAAAAAAACCTAATAAATGACATATGTGCTTCAAAGAAAATGAGAAGGATTCACTGTTGAATCGATGTTATTGGTGTCACAGCCCATTAATTAGAGGCTCACATGACTCAGACTGGGTATTTTACCTGTCAGCCGTCCATCTCGGAAACCGCGAACTACACTCGTAAGTGAATGTGTCAAAGACCATTCCGTAAAAGTATATTGAAAGCAAAAACCAATTGGAATAATGAATGAGTATTTAATAAATCTCTTAACACGTAAACATCGAAAATTGTCGTGTTTTAGTCAGTATTATAAAGGAGGATAATGATATTTCTCGAAATACATACATATGTATATCATTGGCAAGGTTATGTTTACTTTAGAATACGGTTGTAGAAGCAGCATTAGTTCCAATTATTGTATGATTTTAACAAATCTATGTATAATCAAGCCAAGTTCCCAGAGGGATAGGCAGAGATCTACTTTCATCAAAGACACACGCGTTGATGATTAGAAGTACTCTTAATAAAATAATAGTGTAAATATGTTAAAATAATAGTGTAGTTACGATTTTATGGTTTGACCAAATTAAAACTATAACGGATTTTTCAAAAGCTGCTGTTGTAAAACCAGGCTGAAAAAAGAGACACGGAGTACCCTTGTGAGAAACAGCTGAAACTTTCCAGACCAAACACGACGTCGAGTGAATGAAGAGTACAAAATAGAAGAGACGATTTTAAACTTAACGAATATTCTTCCCTCTATCGTTACGAAAATCATTTTTAGCTGTCCATTGCGCTACATTCCGCTAGCTTCATTGTTCCTTCTCCCCTCGCGCCCTGGCGCAGTCACTATACATATATATCTTGGATAAACAAACGACCCCACTTCATAGTTGTTTAAGAAGGAGAAACCAATAAAGTGTACTGATTTACTGTCGCCTCCGTGTTACTGAGGGTTGGATTATTTTGTAAGTTTTAGCGATCATAGTGCATAAAGTCGATAGTCACTGGATTTTTGTTATACGAATAACGCGTCACACTTAGGTAACCTTGATAGGTAAAATCAAAACAATTATGCTTTAGAATCGTATTATTTACTCGGAATAATTAGTCAGGATGTGACTTCTATGATGACCGCTAGGATCTAGTCAGACGGTGATTTCCACGATGACCGTTAGCAGGTAACGTATATATTAACGTATGTGGATGTGTACTAGTATAATTGAATCGTATTCGAATGAAGGATTACCAATTAACCCGTCAAACAATGCTCTATCATATTACTGGCAAGAGCGCTGTTTTCGCGCGCACTTCGCTCAGGGCTACCAGTTGTAATTTCGTTTTATAACACAATTGAGAGTTAATTTGGAATAATCTAAAGAATACTGGAAACGTTGTCAGCCTCGTGCGCGAACCAACTTGCTTCGTAAGCTGTAAGGCATACGTTGGTTCTCTATCAGTTTAGAGTGTATCTCTCACTAACGTTGATCAGACTACTTGCATATGGCTTGACTAGCTTTGGTCACGACCGAAACGGAGCGGCTCGGTGACTTAATACTCTACGAGGCTCTGATTAGACAGAAACCCTTACTAAGTTAGGTAAGTTCTGCTTGAATGAAGAAGACGACAAGTAAAGCGGTTGCAACTATTCTTCCATTCTATAGCCGGGCACGGTGAGAACTGCGCCAGGAATAGAGCTACTGCTACGTTGCTCCAATGCTGATTAATTGGTTTTTGGTACCTTTAAAACAGCTTTTGAGTTCTTCGCGTGGTTAGATTGTTGCCCAGTGCCGTCATGCCCTCCAAAGCACGTAGACCTTCGTAAAAGTTTGCCACTAGCGGTCACTTACTCCTCCAAGTTTCAACCACGTCTGATGTAACCGTGTTTAACTTTGCAGATCTTCTCAGAGCATCCGATAAATAGAATAGATACCGAATGTTAAAATTCGTTGATCCTATGGTATAGAGTCCTAGATACCGATTTTCTAAAGGCACATAGTTGAATTATGAACTTGTATAACACTGCTTTGAGTTTGTGTTCAAAACAGCATATTTTTCGTATTTTCGAAATATAAGTATGAAAACTGGATTATGAATCAGATTAATAGATCACTATAGATCTATACATTGTATTTGGTGGTCGGCTAATAGTAGTTAGCGTTAAGAACTACCAAAAACGGGTTAGCTACTAATCTATTAACTGCTGATATTCGTCATGGAGACACGTGCCGGCCAGCAAGACGTTATCGTTTGCAACAACAGACTCTGTAACGTTATTTACGAATCAAAACATAAATATGAATGTGTAACCAATAAGTCACGTTGTGCCGCACCGTGGTCCGACTTTCCAACTAGGATTTATTTTATTTGAAGTGTTTAGGTAAACAGTGGTCGAGTGTGTTGTATTAAGTGGAAAAGTGGAGCGAGTTAGCACGTAAACCACCGTGTTATGTAGATAAATAAATAGTATGTATACAGTTATCGCAGAGCAACAAAACTCTTTTAATAAAACTGGGCAAAACGGCGAGCAGATGGGTGTACGTTCGGTTTTATTCCGCAGAACTTTCATCGGTTAAGCGATGCTTGTTTTATGCCAATGTTATCTCACGAGCGGGGAATGAGTTAGGATATTTCTGGGACGAATTTTTGGCCGTTTTACATTCTTTAGCGTCACTAGCGTGGTTAGATGAAAACCGTTACCTACTGAAATTTGCAGAAGCGCAGACGCTGTCAGCTTTCAAAGCCCAAGGACAAACTGCCAGCTAAACAACCTTTTTGGTATACATGTTATAAAAATACGAAGCCTTTTTCGTAAAATCAAAAACTAATCCTTTCGCTCTATCAGTCTATACGAGAAAGATGCAAATTAACGAATTTCCTGTCATAATAAAGCAACCATAGATTATACTTGTGTGCAACGTCTCTCTTTAATCTATGTATTTCGTTTAAATTCAAATTCAAATTGTTTTATTCATTATAAGCTACATACATACACATAATAAAGGTCATATTTTAAAACTGCAACATGCATAATCTTTTATAGTTTTCATGAATATTTTTGTTATAAAAAGATTCTTACAATTGATTACTGTTATCAATATTTTATTATTGTATCATTGCGCCGGTTCCTAACGGGGTAGGTAGAGTTTAATATCGATATTGTTACAGACATTCTCTATATATGCACAAGCGCTTTGGAGACTTCTGACTTCCATCAATCAGTATCTGAACGATTTGATCATTAATTTGTGTTTTCAATTAAAATTTGGCAATCAATTCAAAAATAATAGTTACGTGTCAGTGCAGCCCTAACGTAGTGACGTGGCACGCGGATCGATAGTCCGGCTGTTAGCAAATTAGTGATGTCCGCAAACATTCGATAGAGCACAGCTGGCGGCAGTCATTAACCCGGCGGTCGCCGCCGGTTCCGATTACGGAAATTGTTCGAACAGTTCACATCATTGCTAATTTATTACGATTATTGACGAGAATAGCCGACGATGATAATATCAATGCGTACACTCGCGCGCCGCTGCGTCTTGAGCGTAACTACATGTCGATAGCTTGAAAATGTGTGATTTACGGTATTTTAAAAATACATAACACCGACACAGACGTAACTTTTATTTGCACAAATGTGGTTACATCTAAAGATTGCACAAAGTAACGGAGAGTGTTCACATGTATACTAAAAACTTGGTACTTATTTGTTATCACAACCTTTTTTATCTTTAACATTGCTTTACAAAGAACTACTGTCTTAACATCAAACTCTACATTCTATTTGTACAGTATTATGCAAATTTTATAATTATATTAACTATAATCTAATTATTTTCATTAACGAACATAATGTTTTATAGTCCAAGGTGCAATGCCAGGCTTTGTACCTGAAATGGAGCACTAAAATCTGAACCATTACACTAATAGTCCTTGAAATATTGAATAAGAATAAGCGAAATGTTTCTGCGAACAGTCTTAACGAGGATGTGGCAGAGGTCATCAGCGGCTACTTAACAGGGCATCGAGCATTAACTGCTCTATTGATTGTCATTTGTATGCAACGTCTGAATGGTGGGTGCTTCGAGCTCGTACGAGCCAAGCCGCCAAGGTCTTCTGTTGTTGTACTGAACTTTTGCTTATACCGATGGTCTATGCAAAATATACCAATAAGCAATTTTGGTCCAGTTAGTCGCCTCGTCTGCTCAGCCTGATCTTCTAGGTTCGATTCCCGCGACAAATATGTAATGAGCATTTCTTCTGTATTATTTGTATTGTATATAACAATAATATTTTAAGACAATATACACGCCGTTATCCGTTCCCAAATTAGGCTGATAATTGTTTAAAGTACATGTTAAAATATCTAATTACGCATAATCATAATTTTATACCCAAATGAAAACAAACATGCTCATTAAAAAAATTATTTACCCTGGGCGGGATCGAACCTGCGAACTCCTGCCCAGCGGTCAGTGTCTAACTGGGCCAGCGCGCCGATCGTGCACGTAATCATGCATAGATATCGGTAAACAATAATAACAGTTAAGTCTGCAGAGAATGTATTTATTAAGAAAAACTTTTAAATCGCTACGAACGCTTGTGTTGTTCCACTAACGGATATTTCTCGGTCTTTTTTCACATTCTTATGTGTTATGAATAAGTCAGTAAGCAAGTGGGTAGGAACAACAATGCGTTAAGTGCCCCCATTGCTTATGCGGTCGGAAGATATATTCAAATGAATGCAGTCGAGGCGCTTCCACGTTGGGTGGTAGGTACAATAAAATTGTACACTACTGAACATTCAGCAGTGAAATTTCTACGTCTGTAATGTACCTATTATATCCCGTGTTTTAATTTTTCTTATAGTTAAAATGCCCAATAAAAAATGGAATTTTATTTAAAAAAAATAACAGTGACTTTCATTTGTTTCAGGTCAATCGACGCTCCCTGATGCATCGCGTATACGAGTAAATTACCTAAAGATAGTACAGGCTTTTTTATCGCCAGTTAAAATGACAAGGAGACGCTCAGAGTTCGTCGGCATAGTGTTAGTGCAGTGCTAGTTATCGACCAGTGAACGGTTTATCGACATGATGGAAATGCACAATTTGACGTTAGCCAGCACGTACCCGCGCGAGGCGACCATCATGGCCGCTGTCTGCGCCTGCATCTTCAGCGTTGTCGGTGTTGTCGGTGTGTACTTTTATATTATTTATTTATTTATTTATTTATATATTCTTCATTGTACACCTTTATATAATAAAAGTCACAAAGGGCGAATATTATCTATTCCCAAGAAGGTTAAATAAATTTATTTTATCGTATAGTCGTCCCAGTGCTGGGCACAAGTCATCCACTAAGTTGCTTTTGACGAATGTATTTTGTGGTTTAGATGTTGTATGTCCTTCTAACGATGATTAACTGAACAGTTATTATCTATTTACTTAGTATATTGCACTGTCCCATTCCTGAGCATTATTCTCTGGTCAGAAGTTTTGAGGCTTACTCCACCACTCTGGCAGTTGGATCCGGCTACTTAATGTGTCTTTCGAAGCATGAAACTTTCTTGTACCTACTTAGTAGGTATGCACTAATTACTGGTAATGAGCAATTAGCAATGTTAGCCTCGCGTCATAGTAGCCAGCTTATAGGCTAAATCAGGTTGCTCAATGTCGTCGCTGATTTATTTTGATGGTATTATATTTTGGTTTATGACGTGTTTAATTGTTAAAAACAGTTTAAAATGAAAGTTTTATAATATGATTTGTCTTTATATGTTTACGATCAAATCATAATAATATTATCAATAAACAGACGCCCTATTATTTTTCTTTAATATAGGTATCTTAATCATCGGTAAATTTTTATGTAATGTCACTATTTAAAAAAAATGTCGGTATGTATTCCTTTTTAAATTCAACGTAACACGAAACTTTACTACTAAGAATTGGGAACATTAATAGCATGATCTATGATGATCGTTTTTTATTTATTATGAAATTAAATTCTTCAATCAAACTGGCAGCTCACAGTTTCACAGATTATCTAAATATTTAAAGCCCAACCATTTGTCAACACCTAAAACGGTTCAAGTGGGCGGGCTCCGTGAGTCATACGATTATTTTTTATTTTTAACATTAGACGCGCTTCCATTTTTTGGCGCGTACATTTTAAAATCATTTTATCGATTTTTATATACAAAACGCTGCTGTTTGTTTGAGAACGATAAATTTATCGACAATTATCGGTCGTGCGTCACTACGTGAGTGTACAATGAATTACATTTTATAACGTTATTTAAATATTACGAGGCGGTTATCGTTCGGTCGGATTAAATGATGTTTATATAATCGATTAACAAATATAATTGGCCTAAAAACGTGTCGTATACGTATTGTGTGAGTATAAGGAGCCGTATTAGAACTTTCTTACCAGACTTTAAATTCTTTTAATTTAGGGCTTTTTAAACGTAGATTATGCTTGTCTAGTAAAAACCTATTCTAGGTTTTTACTAGACAAGCATGGTACATATAGGCCACATCGTAGCTTTCATTGCTTACGTAATCGAAGAAGATTGATGGTCTAGATTTTGGCCACGATCCGGCCCTATGGGAGGCGTACTGGGTACTATTTTAAAATGTCTATATAAGTAATGTGTATTTATGTATGTTTATCAGCTGTCCACATGCATTTGATGGCCGAATTTAGAATCAGACAGTCGCGTGTGGATGTTTCCTAATTATTATTACTGGCCACCCATTAGTGGGCGAACACCAGTAAAAAAAAAAACAGGTACAGTTGCGCACAACCAATTTCAGTGGGCTTCTGTGTTGTGAGTAAACATCAGATCGCGTTCGTACGGCGGCGAGCTGATGGAGTTGACTTAATGTATCATCGGCGTATCTATTGACGCGTTCCTCGAACGAGCGCAACGCCGCGCGCGTTGTTATTGTTATGCGTTATCGGTTTAACGCAATAACGCGTTTTTTATCCGTTACCTATTTAAATGTACGCGCGTTTACGATATGTGATAGGTTAATAACATCGATGTACGATTAAAATGGGATGTTTGAATTAATCGTTAATGCTGAACGGATAAAAGCCATCTTAAGTAAATTTGTATGCAATGAAAACTGCGAAATATGAATTATTTAAATTATTAAATATGAATTGGCCTTGTAGTCGAGTAATTAGAGAGCCTGACTGCACCGGATTTCGTGGGTTCGATTACCAGCGATTATCATTAGTAGGGATTGATAAGCATGCATCAAACCAAATATCTTGTAGTCAACACATCAAGAAGATGCTTAGAACAACAAAATGCGATCATGGGCTGAACTGTTACTAGAAAGGGTGCACCAGCTGATGTAACTTTTTGGTTTAATCAAAGTTGTCATTATATTTAATGTTCAATACACCAGATTATCGTACATGTCACGTCACTTTACTTCGACAGGCGTCCCGGCGTGTATCGGGCTATCGACACCGTAAATCGATATGCCAACACACACGACTGACAACAGCATGCTCTAATGTATTATTATGATGCACTTTTTGTGTAATTTACAATGTTTAATCGTCTGAGAAAAGAATATAACCGCCGTTCCATTTGCGCGATCGGATGACGCCAACTTTTAGTTCTGTTTGTTTTTAAAATCTAATGTAGATTTGAAAATCAAAATTGGCTAAATGTCATATTTTCCGTTTCTCTTTCTAATCTCAACAAACCGAGTTATTAATCGAGGCCAGGTCTACTGTACCTCTGATAAACGAGCTTAAATGACGTCATTTACGAAATAAGATTGTTTTCGCCTACCCCTATGGGAAATGCGTATGACTGCATGTATTATTGTCAAACTAGAATCGCGAAAAGTCGGAAATAATTAATCATCTTTGTCTTTGCACAATTTATACCACGAACTGTCAGTTAATAAAGTTATATTTATTTTATTATTACTTAAGCGATTTCCCACCAAAAGTTACTTCATAATGACAGCGTACTCCTCGACATGTGCCAGCACAGATAACATCAGTGATTTTTAAAAGGCAAAGCGTTTCTGATTACAATTTTATCATTTATCCTAAATACATAGACAATTTATTTGTTCGAATTAGTGTATTGTGTAAATTACACAATACACTAATTCGTTTTGAAGTTCGTTTACCATGGTAATCGACCACTTAACATAAATGGCTCGAACACTGTAGAAATAATAATTGGAAGACGTAAACTGCCGTGTTAACATGTTTACTATAATTTCATCGGGAGACCCTTTTATTTATTGGGATTTATTCTTTTGCTGTTTTTGAGATGTAGATGTTAATGTTAATGACCAGTTTTTATTTTACATTAACTACGATAATAAAATATAAGGATTTAAAAAAGTTTACGTATATTTGTAAGATTGTATTTTCAAATAGTATATAACCTAAGTTAACTTATAGGCTGTATGGGTACAAATTAATGTAATTATTTAATTTTTGGCATTTCATGTTGTAGAACATAAATATAAAAAGCAGTATGAAATAGATATTCGTATCGTGTTATATTTCAGTGTACTTAAAGTTTTAATTTTTACATCAGGTGCTCCAAATCGAAGTCTGAAATGCAATCGAATCTAAATATAGATTTATTATAGTATGATGTTTAACCGTTACTCTTAAGATACGAAGCTGCGAGTATCCGAACTGCAGCCAGCTGGGTAAACAAACAGCGGTTCGAATTTGAATTTGAATTTATTAAACATATCCAACGCACATTAGCTTTTCAAGACGCAACATTAATTTAATATGTCCTTCCCAATATTTGTGTAATATTTGATTAATTGGTGTGATAATTTTATTTGAAAAATGATCAAGATTCAAAACTTTACTTTTCATATATTCTGTAACAGAAGCAAAAAAAAACAAAGCGATAATAAATTGATGGCTTTTTCGTAACCCGTTGCGAACCATTTAATTGGTATTTTTCAAATAATTATTTATAAAAAAAAAAACGTAACATCACGCCTGTAATCCCCTAAGGCACACTTTAACCTTTTCCTGCGTGCACTAATCAAGGCTTTACCCACTAAGTCTAAGAATTGTTACTCTTAAATAAACATCACAACAATTTCAAGTTTACGACAGTATGTGTCTAACTTCCAAAATGTACCTAGCAACAGAAAATATTTTCAAAATTGCACATAAGTATACCTAATAATAAATTTCTACTTATGCTCATCGAAGCGGGCGGTTTTTTTGTAGTTTGTATGTAGTGGTATTTATAGTAAAATAAAATCACACTTCATAATTTACTTGTTTTCACGACTAGCTGTCTCGTTCACTTGCAAGACATAAAACTTTTATTTTAACAAGTAAAGGTCCGTTCAAACATCTTTCTGTCATCTGTCTCAGCGAGCGCGTGTCAATATCCTCAGCGGATGTTTCATCAACAACAGCGTGTCCCATTAAAGAGTCTTTGTTACGAAAACGTGACCGAGCACACGAATGTGTTATTAGATTTTTACGATAGTGCTTCGGTGTTATTGTTGATTAAGACAGTAGATAGCTACTGGTTTGAAATTCAGCCTCCTAATCCCGGGGGCTTAGGTAGAAATCCGAACACACGGCTCGTTACGTGTATTTTATAACTGAAAATTATAATCCTCGTTATAAAGTTAAAGAAAAACTTCGTGAGGATGTCTGCACGCCTTGGAGTAAGTAACAAAATATATAAAGTTTTCTGCAGTCTGCCAAACCACACGTGGTCAGCATGGTTGACTATGACCTAAATCACTATAATGAGCTACAGAATCTCGCGAAGTTCGTTAAAAATTGACTTAGTAATCTTAAAGTGAGAATACAATGATAAACAAAAAAATAACATCGACGTAAAAATGCGTGAAGTGCAGCAACACCGCAGGGGTTGTTAGTTTGTTGACAGCAACAGACAAATAACATACCATTTTGAAAACTGATCCCACACAGAGTTTTAATACGTAAATTCTTTTAATATAACCCATATTTGTACTAATAAACTCCTTTGTCTGTCTTCTTGTCATAATTGTTTTCTATCTCTTTTTCTTTCCTATTTTTGAAGTACAACATTTATCAGTAAACGATAACATGTCCTAATTACTGCGTGTAATCCAAACGCGCCATAAACAATATAAATAAACATGGCCGCCATTCAATTACTTCCCGCCATAACGAGCCGACACTAGTCTATTATTGAAAGCAATTAACTAAGCCATGGGGCACGGGGCGGCAAAATAGTAATGGTGTTTATTAGTGCCTACATAAAGAATATTATTATGTCGTTACGTATACATTATTTTCGCGTATTTGTTGATCTGCAAAATAATATCTTAAATAATCTCGGATGGCTTCTAGAACCAGCTGTTAAGGGTTCACAAGATAGTATTACTTCGTCAATTTCTAACTATGTGTGTTTGCATGTCACTTGGCTTGCATTGCAACTAGGATTGCCAGGTGTTCGAATTTAAACGGACAATTTTTGATTGCGGGCGTGTGCGCTTTTGATCTAAATTATCTAAACAAAAAAAATCTAATAAAATCTTGTTACATTTAAGTAATAAATATTGTACAACATTCGCATTTGTATTTCATTTCCGTAAAAAGTGTATTTAATGACTTGTACTCGTAGAATGCACTCGAAGGTTTTAGTTTATTTATCACTGGCGCTATTACGGCAACGGCAATAATTCATAACGGTAGTAAAAAAAATAAGTTAGCCGAGAACTGTGATCGTGCCCAAAACGTACCGGTTAATCTTATAATCGCCTTAAGTGTATACATGCTCGCCTCGTCTATTCTGGTATCGGGACCGTACATCGATGGCAAGCGATGGTTTGTTTGCGCCGTACTCTTTATATTGACTTGAAAAAACGCGCGCTAAGTGGTTCGGTGTAAACTATGTGAAGTGTGCGAGGCGATGAATGACGAAGCCGCGGCAGGAACAAGTGACAGCGTAGAGCTTCAACTCTTTTGAAAGTACCCTACTCTGCACGAGTCACTCGACCGGAGACCTGACAAATCATCATGCTGCTCCAGAATAGATTCTGTTTTAAAATTTATTAGCAATCACACTACTAGAACTAGCGTCTAATTAGAAAAATTGGTTTCCCCGGTAAACGCTCTTGCTTTATCTCCATCAGCATCAACAACAATTTCTAAATGGGCAATTGAACCCACGACCTCCGGTTTTGCAGATAGGGTCTTAAACCACTCGACCATGAGGCCAACGTTAAAAAACATGATAGAATTAAATTGAAAGGAGGTCGCCAGATTTTTGTAGTGATTCAGAAGCGATACAATTGCGATAACACCGCGGTTAGTTGCGATGCTATCGCCGAGAATGACTCAATTTTATACGTTAATCATAACGTGTTCTGTTGTTATGTAAACAAGCATAATTTGTCATGCGCTATAAATCGCGTCGCATAATAAATCGTAAATCGACATTTAATTTATGATATTTTTATCATTATGATTTATTTCAGTTTATCTGTCAGGACAGACACCAGATGTCACTAGCAGTAATAGTATCTACTCTCAATGTAGTTGATTTACTCGACTTGTATGTCATAGATATTCCCTTGTCTTACTTATATATTCTCAAACGTAAAATGTGTTTGTCGACGCCTTTCAGTACTTATATCGCTTCATAGTTTATTCATTTATCAACATCTAACACAGACAGACAGATTAACGTGGAAATTCTTAATCTCTGCTTAACTCTATGGAAAATGGGCGTGACTGTATAACTATAACCAATCTTGGTTTAAGAGTTTCAATTATTATTATTTTAATTTGACATTTGGAATCGACCACCTGTTCTCAGATTGAAAGAAATGCTCGTGGAAATTTGCCATTAACGCATATCAGAATAGACAGCACCCAATGTAATTTCACTTTACAGATCATGATATTTTGAACCCGGCGCTCATTCTACATTCTTGATTCACTTCAACTTACCTTTATATTTACATTATTTTATATT
>DWDX01003427.1:0-13152 GCA_018245675.1 Agara michaeli | reverse complement strand
ATAGCATTTTCTACCAGCCAACCTCAGGGTTGTGCAGAAATGTCGAAGGCGGTATATTATTATAGTCGAGAAAAAAAAAAAAAAGTAAAAGAAAAAGAAAAAGATTATTAAAATAACAATAATAATAATAATAATATATATCTAATAACAATTGTGGGTGAGAGTAGAAAAAAGGAAATTAAAAATTAAAAAAATAACAAAAAAAATAAATAAAAGAAAATGGTGGTAAATTAATAAACGGACAAAATAAGTACAAAACATATGACGTCAATGATAATGAGCTACTGAAAAGTATAGAAGGTAATATTCAAATAAGACTTGTACATATATACAACAAAAAGTAACAATGAACAAGGGTAGTGGGATATGTTAGGAAAGATCTTTTAGGTAGTGAGCCTGGACTCTTTTTTTAAAGGACAGTTTTGACTGCGATATTCGGATTTCTTCGGGCAAGTCATTCCAAAGTCGAGCTGATTGGAGCGTGAAGGAGTTGGACATGAAACCGGAACGATGAAGAGGAAAAGACAGAGCTAGAGAATTAGATGAGCGAAGTTCACGTTCATGAGAGTCACAGAGATACTGAAATTTACATTTCAAGTATTCCGGAGAAAGGGGATCGAATAGTATTGAATAAAGAGAGTTGAGTAAACGAACCTGTCTACGGTAACGAATGGGAAGCCATTTAAGCTGGCGACGATAGAATGAGATATGATCGAATTTTCGTAGACAGTATATGAAGCGTATGGAATAATTGGTAAGACGTTCCAGCTTGTTTAGAAGATCCTCATTTATGTCAGAGTAGCACACATCGGCATAATCTATTATAGGAAGGATCAGAGTCTGCACGAGGTATCTTTTCACATGCACAGGAAGAAAGTTTCTGAGCCGATTGAGTGAACGTAACGACGCAAAAACAGACCGGCTTACTTCATTCACTTGAACGGTCCAACTCAGCGTGGAGTCAAGGTAGACACCCAGGTTTTTAACTGCGGGTGAGAAAGAAATGACGATATTGTCAAGCACGACAGGCGTGATAGTGTTCATGTCTAGCTTCAATATCTGGCGCGAGCTGCCTATGATGATAGCTTGACATTTCGCCGGATTAACAGTGATGCCGAATTTCCGTGACCATGTATTTATGGTTTTGAGATTGCTGTTAATCCTGTTTATTCCTGCGTTAATGTCATCAACGTCTATCTGGGTGTATATTTGTAGGTCATCAGCGTACAAGTGATAAGAGCAACAAAGAGATAGAGTTAAAAAATTTATGAAGACGGAGAACAGGAGTGGAGAAAGGATCCCACCCTGAGGTACACCAGATTTCAGGTCTGACCAATCTGAAAATAAGCGGTTCACTCTAACCGCTCGCTGGCGGCCTCGAAGGTAAGATGAAAACCAATTCAGTGCAGCGGACGAAATTTTGAAGTGTTTAAGGGCAGCAATAAGAAGGTCATGATCTACCATATTGAAGGCATTGGAGAAATCAATAAGGACTAAGATAGTTACCAGTTTTTTTTCCATGCCTTCCCGGATATCATCAGTAATCTTAAGGAGAGCCGTTGTCGTACTGTGACCTGGTTTAAAGCCAGACTGTAGAGGTGAAAGAAGTTTGTTGCTGAAAAGGAAGGAAGAGATCTGCTTGTGAGCCGAGGCTTCGAGAATTTTTGACAAAAAGGGTAAGATAGAAATAGGCCTATAATTATGTAGCTCTCGAGGAGTGTGAATTTTTGGAAGAGGAATTATGTAGGCTTTGCGCCAAAGAGAAGGAAAAGTACCGGAAGACAACGAAAAATTAACAATGTGAGTGATAGTGTGAATAATTTGTTTAGCAATTAAAAGGATCATGGATCTGCTCACATTGTCGCAGCCAACTGCCTTAGATTTAAGTGACGAGATTATTTTTAATATTTCATGCTCCGAGACTGGAGAGAAGGTAAAAACATCGATAGCAGATTGAGCCATCTCAGTTAATTCAGTGATGGTACATGATTTAATAGAAGGATTTAGTGAAGGTGCTGAGGAGAAATGAGTATTTAGATCGTTTAGGGAGAAAGAGGGTGTCTTTGATGCATACGGTGACTTACCTATGCCAATAGAATTTAAGAACTTCCATATTTCAGCCGAGGAGGAGTGGGATATACTATCGTAAATATGACGGCGTTTGGCTGCTCTCACTACCTGATTGCATCTATTGCGAGCTATCTTGTAAATGCACCAATTTTCATCGCATCTGTCACGTTTATATTTTCGAAACAGTTTATCACGACGCGCCATGGCCATTCTCACACCGCGAGTAAGCCATGGAGCAGGGAGCCGCTTAAGTTTTACAGCTCGTAGAGGCGCGTGCACATCGAACAGTTTTAAAACTATTTCATTAAAAAGAGAGATCTTTTCATCAACTGAAGCAGCTGCTAGCACTCCAGAAAAATCCATACAGTCAGCATCGGCCAAAAAAGCGGTTTTGTTAATCCTTGCGAAGTTACGCAACCAAACGATCTCAGGTTTCTCTTTAGGAGGCTTAAGTTTGTACGTTATGTATATTAAATCGTGCTTCGATAAACCAGGAGCCGGGAACTGTCCGTAAGAAAAGACGTAATCCGACGAAGATGTGAGGATTAAGTCAAGGCAAGTATCATCGGAAGTGGGATTGAAGTGTGTAGGAAAAGAGGAGAGAACAGACAAATTTACAGATTTCAGGATATTTAAAAGCCTGGTAGATCTCGGAGAGATTCTATTGATATCAGTATTGAAGTCTCCCATTATTATGTGATGTATGTACTCCGAGCAATAAGACTCTAAAACATTTTCTAGGGTGGAGAAATAATCTATAGCTGGAGGACAGTAGACGACTCCAAGGACGACTTTGATGCCTCTTATCGTAACTAAGAGGAAAATGAATTCACAGGAAGCTGAATAGGGGGAAGGCGAGACGGCCAGCACGGTGTAAGGGATGTTGCTACGTAAGTAAATAGCAACGCCTCCGCCACCTTTACCAATACGGTCGTTTCGTATCAGAACGAATCCAGGAAGACTATAAGCAGCAGAAGTTAAAGAAGGCTTTAGCCAACTTTCAGAGACTAGGATTGCGTGAGTGGAAGTAGCAATTGTGAAGGTGTCAAGAAGATCAGTATGGTGGGAAGGAACGCTTTGTGCATTAACGTGGCAGACATTAAATGAAGCATTTGTACGATTTAAAGCATTATGCAATGCGTTACCAAGAGTGAGTGGCTCACTAAAAGAGTCGTCACTCACATGTGAAGTATTACTTGTGTCATAAGCTGAATAGAACGATTCATTATCAGACATAATTATCAGAATACTGCTGTAATTGAATCACAACAAATATACAAGTAATATATAAATTTGCAAATATATTTATCAAGTAAGAGTACATATATTTATAAATATATAAATGTTAACTATATAAATGTCTGTGTAAGTAATTCTTATATTACAATAATCTATCATTAAACGCCTGCTGTCCCGTCCCGTCGGTAGGAAGTAGTTACAAATATAACATAAATAACAAATTACAACAGTCACAGTTGCCAAGCCAAAACACTAGAAATAACGTTAGCAACCTGGTTGTAAATATATAAAGAAAAAAAAATTAAAATAATAATTCGCGTCATTTAAAAATAATACGACCTTTTTCTTAATTTATGTTTTTTAAATAAGAGAAAAAAAGAAACCTGCACTGATAAATGAGCACACTACTTTTACATAAAAAGAAATATAAAGGTTGTATTTAATTCATTTTGAAACACAACATTATTAAACATGTGAAGACAATGAAAACACATCTACAGTATTAAAAAAAAAAAAAAAAAAAATACAACACGAAATATCAAGCATTACACAACAACAATTAACACAGGGCTAAACTATTAAAAAAAACCTCATTGAAATAAGAAGTTGCAAATACCCATACCTTGCAGTGTCGAACACAACTATAAGACATACTATATCATACAAAAAGAAAAAAAAAAGTTTTAAATAACAATATACAAAGAGATTAAATATAAAAAGTAGTCATAAGAATAGAAGTGCGCACTTGAGAGTCTGGAATTTTTGAATAGGAAATATTAATCTATTTACGGAGTTTACGTGGTAAGAAATGTGGTAACAGTAGTTTATACAGGCAATAAAAGAAAAACATAATAATGTTAAAAAGGAAAAAAAAAAAAAAAAATTAAAGACGCGTGGCTCAATTCTCAGAATCTACAGTTTATTTTATAGCTTGGCAACTTGTGACTATCAATTACATAGATGACTTTAGGAGGTAGATTATAATTAGAAAACCGTATGTACCCTCAAAAATCATTAAAAATTTGTTGTAAAGAAAACAACAAATACATAATAAACAAACAAACCTAACTTGATTACGGGTACGGAAAAACATAGGTTGAGTAATTAAATAGTGCGCTGTTATTTATTACACCTTGCTGAGCGTTTTGTTTTTAAATACCGTTCCGAGCGGGCTGCCGATTCTGGTAATGGTGACCGAGGATTGGGCTGTTCGCAATCATCCTGCTTATCCGTGATGGATGAAAGTACAGTGTTGAAATCCTCCTCCGAGAAGATACGATGCTTGGAGCCGTCTTCTAACTTAACGACGATTATGCCATCCGTTGTCCAACATTGTTTCATCCCAAACTGTTGACGCGCTTTTGCAAATAAAGACTGACGATATCGTGTAAGGAATTCGGAAACAACATAGGCAGTTCCTTTAAAGGCAGCTTTCTTCTTCCACACGGACGACTTCGCCGCGATGTCCGCAAAGCGCACCAGAACTAGACGACATTTCCCCTCGCTGATGGAACCCAATCGATAGCAAGACTTGAACTGATTGCACGTGAAGCCGCATAAACCAAGCTTATCATTAAAAAGCTTAGCTATGTGTTCTGCAAGATTGCCTTCGACATTCTCAGAGACACCACCGATGAGAAGATATTTTCTGCGGTGTCTCATTTCCCCAACTTCGACTGTGCGTGCTATCTCAGTGATTTGTTGTCGAAGAAGGTTGAGAATAGTCCAGGTATGCGTTTTAAATTCGGAGATCTCCTCATGTAGACGTTGCAATGTTAAGCCACTACGCGGAGCCGACGCCTTTAACTGGGCCTCAAGATCAGCAAACTTTTTCATCATAGTGGCTTCCAGGGCTTGTTGTGTCTCCAAAACAGTTGTGTAATTAGCCATCATTGGCAAGAGTTAAGTGAGTTCAAATGTGCGAAGGTGTCACGAAGGAGTTGACGGGACAGTGCAGCAAAGAAATATGATTACTGCATGGAAAGGTTCACTAACACTTGTGAGTAACTATTATATTCCAAATTAGTATTTGCGAGTAAGTAAAAAGAGATTAATGCAAAAAATCAGATTAAATAACACTAAAACTTCGAAAGCACAATGTTACTTTTTCGTTCTCTACCGCCCAAAAAAAGCGGTTTATGGAGCGTATACGTTTCTTGTGACCGTAGCCAATTTTTCACATCTCCCCTTTTCATTTTACCTTTCATCACTTTAGCTAATTTATCAATACCACTGAATCCAGCAGGATGGGAAGGGTTATAATAAATATTATTTATTTCTAGTAAGGGTTCCATCTCTCCCATTCAATTTTTTTCTTGATTTTTCCTTCGTTCCTTTCACTACTGATTGGTGTTGATGGCAGTCCTTTTTGTGGTGTAATGGCGGTATGAAGATCGATTTCTAACTGCGATATGAAGATACTTCTTTTGGTATTACCCAAGTAAGTAATAGGAATGTTAAGTTCTTTTAATATAGTTGCAAATTGTTGCCATCCTACAGGATCTAATTTTCTAGGAGGTCTTACAAAATCACTAACTAAGTCTATAATATTGCTACCAGGAATCTTAACATTGTCTATGAACACGGTACCCTCTTTGTCCCAGTCAATCCTATCTTTATGATTAGACAGTGAACTCAGTAATAACTCACCCTTCTTGATATAAGTCTTAGGTATAGCTCGTAGTATTAGTTTTGGTGTATACAACTGTGTGTTAGTATTTTCTGGTTGTTTTATATTAACATCGGTGTTCTTCGGTGTCTGATCATCGACTACATTAGTGTTTGTTCTTTCATTTTGTTTTATGTCACCGAAATCTTTCTTTGAAACTTGTTTAAAATCAACATTAGTATCAGTTAAGTTCTTGTAGTTACTGCCAGAGTTTGCTTCAGTTTTTTCAATGGTAAGATTATCATTTGAAACAATGGGTATTTCATAAGGTCGTCGGTCCTCTTGAGTATGATGTAAGTATCTTTGTAATATTTGTAAATAGAGTATACACTTTTTTCTATCATCCATATTACTTTTTAAAATACTTTGCATTTCAGAATCTAATCTAGTCATAGGGTTGTTTGACAAATTCTGTTGCTTCATTTTCTCTATTAAACTTGGATCTATTAGTAACATTTTCTTTGAGTGCTCCATGTTCAAATAACACTATTAACTAATGCACTCAATATTGAACCCAATATTATTGGTAAGAAGGATCCCCCTTTTTGAACTATAATATGCTTACGAATTTTGTTTGTAGTTTTTCTTACTAATTGACGAAGCAAATTCTTATATTTCTTTAACTTATTCTTTTCTTTCTCTTCAAGGTTTATTTTACCCTGAAGGACGTTATGAATACATTCACAAATACAATTTATCTCTTTTTCGTTACACGATTTCAAAAAAATTTTTTGATATTTGGGTTTCAGTAAATGAAGAGCTTCTAGAAATTTTTTATGCGTCTTCAATGTACGAGACATTATTTCGAAATGATAGAAATTTCTTGATGCTTTGCATATTTAATTCCCTTAATGGGTAGATATACAATACAGTAACCATCACAAGGGAATATTTTAGTTTTGAATCGACACATGTCACTAGTGTCTTGTTTTAAATCTATCATTAAATATCCATGCGGTTCTTTGGTTGCATCTTTATAAGAATCCTCCATGAATTTTGTATTTTCCGGTGATACTTGTCTTGCTAAGTGTCGAATTTGAGTTTTATCTCGTGGATTTTTAAAATAAACTATGTAACTTGAATTTAAAGAAATATCTCTTTGACCTCTACCTTGATGGAACAAATTTTGAGTTATGTAAAATACACTCAAATTTCTATGATGGCTACCTTTAGTAAAAATGTCAACGATACGTCCATCTGACTCTCTCATAAGATCATCGATGATAACAAGTTGAGGGTGTTTACCATCAAACATACTAAGATCCGGTATACCTTGAAAATAATTTACATTATTCAAGTTGTATAATGGTTGCATTTCATCGAAACACCACGTAATTTGTTCAAATCTTGTACTACATGTTTCTGTTACATACTTTAAAAAATTCGTAACAAAATGCGACTTCCCACATCCACTTGGACCAGTAACTATTGTAGTAAATGGGTGGATGAAATGAAACATTGTGAACACAAGTATTCTGTAAGGCTTTTTAATGAAGAATGATAATATTTAGTGAAACAGGAAATATTTATTACATAATTCATCTAACAACTTATCCATATAGGTACTTATTGGACTACAATATTTAAGAACAAACATTTTAACATACTTATACTTAGATTACATATTTACATAAGTAAACTTATATTTTGTTACATTTATCTTATTTTGTAGTGACCCCAAGCTAAAGTATCAACATCATTTGGTAGAATGTGTCTTTTAGTATCACTATATGACAAACGTTTTTTATTTATTTTCTGAGTATAAATTTCGTGTTTGATGGACTTAAACCTTAACATTGTTCCGAAATGAATAGTTTTGTCAAACAGACAGGATTTATAATTATGCATTTGCATATTTTTTGTAACACTTTTATTAACACCTTTGGCTTTTGAAATAAATTTATTTTCTACATCTATAGCATACATTTTAGATCTCAACCCTACAAACTCCCTAAATATTTTTCCGTTATTTTCATCTTTAAAGTATCCTATTTTTTTTTGTTCACTTTTGGATAGTTATAAATGTTATCAGATGGGTAATCGGAAGTATCGAAATGCAATTGAAGGTCGGGTTTTATATCTTCATAAAAGTTGTTAGTAAAAACTTGGTACATCAAACTATCCGTGTCCGTATATAAAAGTTTAGCTTTATTTTGAAACTTTGAAATCATATATTTGTAATGGAAGTCATACATTAGAGTTTTTGAAATATTTAGAATACAGAATCCTAAATAAATTGGTTTACTATAAATTAATTTACATTTAAGCATTTGCACTGCCACTAACTCCGACGGAAATATAGTTAAGTTTTTAAAATCCGGCCTAGCGACATAATCATTTACACCTAAAATTTTACCCCTGTTTTCCCAGTGAGTTAATAATTTAACATTGACTCTTTTTTCTATGTTCTCCATGGTTTTACCAAATACAGAATGATTCATTAATTTATAAAAATCTTTTTCAAAATCAGACTTTGCTACTGTGCGCATGCTAGTATTTAAATTTATATATTTTCCTAGCCATGGACTTTGTCTAAACTTCAGTATCCTATGAATTTTTTTCAACTTCATTCCCATATTAAGACATTGCTTAAGATTTTTATAATGTATTTTATATTTAGTTTTATTATTAAGATTTGGAATTCATTTTATATCTTTAGAATTACCAATACATATATTTTCAGGGCATAATGTGAAGTCAGAGTGTAAGTCATGAAGTTCATCGGGATATTCCATATCAACTTCCAGGACAAAACCAATTTCCGAACTATCGGTCACGTTAAAGTCAGTGTCGGTGCTTACCCATTCAAAACCACCAGTTGGGAGAAATTGAGACATAGCCCATCCATATAAATTGTTGGCATCTAGATAAATTAAATAAGATTGAGGTTTGTTTGGATCATAGTCATCCATAAACTGATTATTAGCTTTCGCATAACGTGTACTGCACTGAGATATTCCACCTCTGATACCCGCTCTAAAAAATGTTATTTGTTCATAGTCAGTCAATAGTTCTAGTTCGACTTTAGTGTATTTTAACATCGCATCCCAACTTAGCCCTGGAGCGGTGTAATAATAAGCCGAATCTAATCCATACGTTTTTAAACAAAGTTCTCTAAAATTTTCAAACACATCCGTTAAGAGCAAAACGTCGGTTTTCATATATAAGTCTGAATAATCTAACATAGTTTGGCAGTTAAAATGATGCCAGACATCTTTAGCGTGATTATAATCTTCAGTGGATATATGTGAATTTGTAAGTAAGCTATAGAATTCACTTTGAGTTGGAATGGACCTGAGGTTTAATGAATCATAACAAGTCATCAGTTCATAAGGATATATTCCTTTCCTTCTTAGTCTATTAAAATCTTCCTTGCAAGGGTAATTTTTTTTTAAGTCATTAAATTGTTCATCGCTAAGATTTTTAGCTAATTGATCGAGACTGCAAGATAGAAACTTAAATGAATCTACAAATCTAAGGGTTATGTACTGGGTATCAACTTTAATTGTCTTGGAAAACGAAATATATTTCTCTTTGTTTTGAGGTATGATTTTTACTTCACCATCGGCAAAATTTAGAGCATGGACAATAAAATGAGCATCATATTGACTGAGGTTATGTAAGAAAATTGGTATAAAACTTGGAACTTTAAATTTTTTTAAACAGTGTTTGTGTGCGATACCTCTAACTATGCCAGTATGAAAATCAAAGTCTAAATTTTTATCTTCATTTAAATTACTTTCACATATGTGACAAATATCAGAGTCGGTTACTTTATTTTCATCCTCACTAGACGGGGGTGTAGGACTTGTTCGGAACGTGTTTTTTCTACATATTAATCTTATGTCTTCACGTAAATGATTCCTAAATTCTGTTGCACAATTAGGACCACTATACGTCTCATATTTTGATAAGGTGTTGTCATAGGAGCATTTTATATAGTACCCAAAACTATACACTTCATGCTTTTGAATATTATCAGTATAAGATGTAGATGGATCATTAGAGCATCCATTTATTGGATTCAAGAATGCTTCAAAATCAGCATACATAACAAAGGGTATTTTAATTTTGTTACTGAAGTTTCCAAATTTTATTTTATTGTTTGCCATAGGCTTACCAAACCAGTCTATTAATGTGCTTTCACCATCAGGTAAATCGGATTTAATATGAGCACAATCATTTCTTTGATGATCACTCAATCGTTGTTGAGACGGAAAATGTAATAAACAACCATCACATAAATAAATCATATGTTCTTGGTTAGAAATTTGTTTACTAACCAATCTGGACATATTTTTTATATAACAATAATGAGCGTTTGTACTATCTTTTAAATAAAGTAAGTTTACATGTACTACTTGACGACATTTTGTTATTACTAATGGACCTATTACTTCATGACAATTTTTGTTTTTGTTGAATCCTAGTCCAAATACATTGATACTAATGTTATTTAACTTTTCTATTTTTGATATATCGGAAAGTTTAACTGGGAAAGAAATACCATTAAAATTTAATTTGTTTGAATGCTCAATGTAGGAGGATACTCTGTTGGCATTTTTAATTACTGGGTATAAAGCAGATAGTAATGCCCATTTACAACACATAACATCGGCATTTTGAACGTTAACAACAGCTTTACGTAATTTAATATCACATGGAAGATCAATGTATGAACTTGCACGAAGAGGATTGAATTTATTAATATTCATTTCTAAGTGTTTAATTTGTATCAAACTCCAACCACTGTCTTTTTTCTCAAAGGAACTTATTTTATTTGATAAACTCTCGACAAACGATGAATAAAAAATATTTAGGTCATCACCATGACATATTGAATAATTAAATGTTTGAAAGTCAAAAGATTTTGAGAGATTTTTGGTTTGCTGCGTAAAGTTTGCATGCAGTATAAAATTAACTTTGAATATGCTATGTTTTTGAATAGATCCTTCAAGTAATAACATAATGTCATCTTTTATTGAATTTAAAAATAACTCTGGTGTTTTAAGAGTATTACACGATTCATTTGGTTTACTTTTAATTCTGTATGAAATAAGTCGCTGTCCGAATGCAGAATCAATAACCGATACATTGGCTCGTATACTATGAGATTTAATTACATTATTTTTATGCAGGTTACTTTTTAAATGATTGCCAAAATACCTTTTACTCACATAGCGTTGACACTCATTGCACATAACTTTTTGTGTAATTGGAATATTATTATTCTCTGAAGAAGTAAATGCACTCTCGTCCAGTTTAATTTTCTTGCTCCTGAGGTCGGTAGTGCTATAATTGACTCGCTTTGAAGTGCCTCCAACTTGTGGTTGACTGCAAATAAAAATGAAATGATTCTTAGTTCTAATACTTACAGCTATATTATGAGGAAGTTCTATATTAAATAATAATATACATACATATGGGGATTTTCAAACGAGCGACAAACATCGACAAGCTCGGTATCGTATTCAGAATCTTCCATAACACCACTGTCCACTTTTCTGCATATTTCAGTGAGTTGATATTCCAGTTCAATTTCTTCACAAATATTTATAAAGTCATTATTTGATTCAATTTGATCAAACATGTTTATTGAGTGAATATGCAATGAAGTTGTAGTGAGGTTGTTTATTATGCTAAGAACAATTAATACTATATAGACAGCTAATAAAGAGTACGTCTATTGTTTATTGTTAAATACATATCTTTTGCAATTCTCTGCTTTCGAAATTTCTTTGCTTATCCTGTAAATAATACTATTAGCATCTTGATAATTATTATTACTTTCTGTGGTATAATACTTTATTCTTGTGGTAGCATGCTTCCAATGTTGACTAGGTGACACATTTACAAGTTTTTTCAAGTCATATACTTCAATTTTAATGAGATGTGAAGTGTTTGCGCCGTCATCTGCGTTTGTTGATAGATAGGCAGTACCACCTTCTCGGTGAGTTCTGGACACGGTTGATGAAAGTTTTTTTTTATTTCAATGTCAAAAATTGAGTCCAGGCTTTCATTGGATTTGTGTCTCTTTAAACTTTTCGGTCTGAGCTCTTCACTATTTTCTGATTCAAACAATGTATAATAAAACGGTTTGTATGTATTTGCTTCATGTTTATTCTAGAACAATAGAAATTTTAACTGTTATGAGTGAAAACATAATAATAATAAAAAAAAAACAAATTTCAGAGTAGTAAAATTCAAAAGACTTACCTTCATTGCTGATGTAACAAACACTTTTTCTTCACTATCACAACAAAACAATATTCACTGTACTGTAGAAAATACTCAACTGTGAGCATGTCTCCCGTCAATGTTCTTTTAAGGCGAATGCTTATCAATGGTCAAATACTTGTGTAGTTATCGCAAGACATTCTAATACAAATTCCGTGTAGATAGCTAATGAGTCGTTAGAGTCATTAGCTGAGGAATGCGGACAGTCATCACACATTATAACAATATTGTTCGTAGAGCACGAATAAATCCAACTGTATTACTTGCACATCAGAAAGTTTTAGCCTCTACTACTGCTAAATATCCTATTACTCGAGCTGAAGTCAAAGTTTTAACCATACCATCGGGGGTTCAGGGAAAGACTCTGGACAATATTTTTCTAGGGCAAGTACCTAAGAGATGTATAGTTGGATTTGTAAATAACACAGCATTCAATGGGAGTCTCACTAAGAATCCGTTTAATTTTGAAAACTATACTATGAACACATTTTGTTTATATATTGATGGACAACAGATCCCATCAAAAGCTTTGCAACCATCCTTCGAGAATAATATTTTTACTGCAGCCTATCATACATTATTTTCGGGTACAGGTATGCATTTTTTAAACGAAGGTAATGGTATATCCAGAGAGCAATATGCGAAAGGCTACTGTCTGTTGGCGTTTGATCTAACTCCTGATTTGTCATCAAACTCCATGTCTCACTGGAATCTTATTAGGCATGGTAGTGTAAGACTCGAAGTTCGGTTTGAATCCACTCTCACCGAAACTATTAACTGTATTGTATATGCAGAGTTTGATAATGTAATAGAAATTGATAAGAATCGTAATGTAACCGTAGATTATAGTAGTTAGTAAAACTTTGTATAGATTTAAGTCTATCAGTAATAAAAATAACATAATACTATCTTTTGGCCTTTCATTACAATTAAACCTA
>DWDX01003426.1:0-13153 GCA_018245675.1 Agara michaeli | reverse complement strand
TAGCCTTCCTCAATAAATGGACTATTCAACACAAAAATAATTTTTCAATTCGAACCAGTAGTTCCTGAGATTAGCGCATTCAAACAAACAAACAAACAAACTCTTCAGCTTTATAATATTAAGTATAGATGAGCGTATTAAAAATCAGTGAAGTTCGTTGAAATGAATTTAGGTGAATTGTAGTTTTAGTAAGATTTTTTTTATTATCCGCACGTTCTTGGGATTAGTGGTTAGAACTTTAAGAACGTAGGTCAAACTCGACAGTTCATAGGTTTCTTCGGAAAGTATGGGATCACAAATCGCCCTCAAACCATGTGGTTTGATAACCTAAGGCATTGGGGTTAAGCCATTGCATTTAGAATACCTAGGGCCAGAGAAGTAACGTCCATTTTGTCATACTCTTTTCTCACCGTTCTGCTAAAAACGGGTCTCCTCTCATAATGAGAGTGTCATAGTCTACCACGCCAGTCAAGTGCAGATTGCCAGACTTAACACACCTCAGAGACTATTATAATAAACTCTAGAACGTTTAGGCATTCTCGCTATGTTTGCCTTCACCTTCAAGTGATTTGTAAACAAAATCACACATAATTTTTGTAAATTCAGAAATGCGTGACGTAGTCTAACTCCAGACTCCCAGCGGAAACTGAAATTCAGACAACTAGGCCATCACTGCGTTGTCTATTGAGAGACCCTTTAATGTCTGATAGGACAGGCATTTATCAAGTGGACCTCCAATGCCTTTGTACGGAATGGGCACAAATCGGATATTCCGTTTCAAATCGAATTGCTAATAAATAAAAGTGCTTTTGACGTTCTACGACGGAATGTCACGGAATAGCCACAGACATTAACGTAATATTCATAATAACAGGCTGTTCAATCAATCGCGTTCATTATTTATTCAGTAAGTTTCGCATAGCAACCGCTGATTGGCGAAGTACCTTACTTTATATCGTTTACTGTTTACAATGCCTTATAACTATCGTGTTAAGGTTCATTCTCGCTTGATCGTTTCGCAAATTGTTGGGCTAGGCATTTCTTGGATAATTGTAGTGAAGAACGAACAAGTGTCCATATTCCCGCGGTTGACTTAATGCAGTCTTAGCTAGTACTCGGCCACTTGTCATAACGCGGTCAAGTATACAAGCGGTATACAAGCGATATGGAAGCGACATAGAGGCGATATAGAAGCGATTTACAAAAGTAGACTGTCTTTTCTTTGTCTCTTGTATGAACTGTTGCAGGGCTAGATTAAATATCTTTACTGTAGGAGTGGATTTGATTGTTAGTATTTCTATTTACCAAGTAAGTACTAGTAGTGCTAGTAGTGGTATTACTGCTAGCTAGTATTATGCTAGTCGATTTACACATTTACTCGCTGTTGGGGTTCTGTTACTTTACAACCGGGTATTTATGGACGCTCCACGTAGACAGAAATTTAGGTCTAAATTTTTAAGTGGACCTACGTTTCACTCCCTATGCCTTTGACTACGCCTCTATGAAACGTAATATTACAATGAAAGGTTTCTCTTTACAAACTTGGTGTTTTAATGGAAGTCGAGATCTCACTAGATACGGTATTTTGGTGTGCTTCCAGTTAAATAGCTTTCATTTTGAATTTTATATTTCTGTGTTGTTTATTCATAATGGTATGTTTGTTCAAAAATGTGTCAAATTTTAGGAGTGCGCCTCCGTATCTCATGCAATTCCTTTGGTCTTGGTCAAAGATGTACTGAAGCGTAACGAACTACTTGTGTGTGTGTGTGATAAACAGAAAGATTCCTTGTTGCGATTATGTCTGAACAACAACTCTTTACCACCCACTGTTGGGCGTGGATCTCTCTCAAGCACAAGAGGCTTGCAGCATACTCCACCACATTTCTCCAGTGTGAAGTGACGGAGATACGATGTTTTAGTAACCTACTAATCAAAACGTTAATTTTAAGTTTACCAGAATAAATATAAAAAACGTAACGGTATTTGTTAGAAGCCCAGAGCCTTATAGAATTCTTGTCCGTTTCCCCAAAACATTCGATGTCTCCACAATAAATCCCCGATAAGATTCCATTTCTGGCAAGCTCACCTAACAACACCTATTTCCATTCAGTGTGCGGGAAAATATTTAAAGGCATTCAATTTGAAGAGACCGTCGCCGCATCAATAAATCCAAATTGCTTGCGCGATCTTCCGTCCGATTTAACATTCTGATTTCACCGCAACTAGGTGTACCGGGATTTTATCTTGATACGTATTATAGGTACCCTTTCGTGAATTTCCTTAAAGTTATCTTGCGCGGTTCGGTAATTTTTCGGAAATACCTTGACTATCATGATTTTCGGTTTTAATACTTCGCTTAAGGTTTCTTTGCCTTGAGAAGGGTTAATCGGTACTTTTGTGTTTGCTACTTCAATTCTGCAGCATTCGTCTTCAAATATACGAGTAACAAAAATTAGATTCTTCTCTATCTTTTCACACAAATTTAGATTTCGAAGTATATCTTTCAATTTTACCTAGAATCACGTCGTTTAAAGATGGTGATAGATAATATTTTTGTTCAGTGTTCCAATATCTAGTTATGAAATTATCAGGTGAACTGTATATTTGTCATTGCGTTACTCCAAAAACTCTTGTTGACTGCAAACAGAACGCGCCAAATCGGTTTCCCCATCTTCAGAATTATGTATACCATTGAGAGTTATGGTGGTACCGTGTTGGCAGGCAGCGTAATGCTATGGAACCCCATGCCAAGGTTTCATTGCCAAAAGCGTCATTTTTCCGTATTCTCCCTGGGTACGTGTCCAACCGTTGAAGAATAGTAAGTAATGTTCCGAATTATATTCAATAGGACATACAAAAATGTTTTTCTAATTAATTTTCTGCTATAATGAAGATTAATGAGCAACCTTGTATTTATAAATAATGTCCAAAAATAGCAAATGTGGGATTTTTGTGTTTTAAGACAAATTTTGGAGCTAATTTAGCATAGCGGATAGGAACAGACAATAGCTCATTCGAAGTTAATGACAAAAGTTCAAAAAAAACCATATGCAGCCATAATGACAGATTAAATAGTGATTATCTACGATTTATGAACTCATCAATTTACGCGTATATGGTGATAATTTTATAAAATGATTCCACTGTAGCTAGACTATAATTAGTTAATGTTACTAAATTGAAAGGTTTAATTAGAAAATCTACAAAAGTTAGAACTCTTAAGAATTTTTCAGTGGATTCCTTTAATAAAGAAGAAGATCTTTTCTCTGTATCGATACCGTTTTAGCAGCTACGAAACCCTTTATTTTGTTCATTCGCGGTGAGACACTCCGTTGGTATCGCAGATATACATTGCGTATTATGTGCATCGTTTAGTGCCGATTGCCTTAAACGCGTTAAATTTTCTTTTTCTCGATGCTATATTGAATGGGATTGTGTGTTCAACATGTTTATTGCACGATATATTCTATCGAGGCGGAATAAACGGATGCCAATTTTCGATATTTCCTACACCACTTCCCAATACTATTGACTTCGAAATATGCTACTGATGCACATCAATGCAAATAACGTTCTGTATAAGTTAGCCCTTGTAGATATAATAGAAGACTTTAATTATTTCTATAGTGAAATAGTTGATCTTTTCGTGGTCTACCTTTATCCACAGCCACTTCAGTCAGTACACAACATATCTACGAACAATTCTATATATACGTCAGCATTAACAAATCATTGGACACCATTAATGTGTTCCAATGTCGCAGATTTTTCGTTTTCCTGTAGCGAAAAATATCCTCTCCTATTTTTTTTTTATCCTCTTTTTCATCACTAACGCGTTTATCCCTTCCGGTCCTCTATCGTCCATTTCTCAGTTCTATCGTCAATATTTTTCCCACTGTCAACCGTTTATTTCTTTCAGTTGGCAATTCATTTCTAGATCACCGGACAGCGGGCCATTGAATACTTAACGCGACGAACTCTATTACAGAGTTCGATTTTCGTAACTACTTAATACGTATCGTTGGTTTGGTTCAAGTTATTGACGATTGTAGAGCATGTATTCTATTTGTACCGGCTGGTGGTGTTCCGTTAATACTTCCCACGGCTGGGCTTCGAGACAGGAGTATTCTTCACCATGCATCTCCAGAGCCATTTGGCGGGGTTACGTGCTGATATTTTTTTCATTCACGCAAAATGTTTTTTAAATTCAATTTACAGCTTAATAAGTTACACACCATATTCAAAAGTTTTCCATCTCCATCCAGTGAGTCCAATGCGAGTCAACCATTGACCTCTTAACGACGGTGCCTATAGGAAGAACAATATATAATTGCTGTTATATAAATATGTAATTACATAGACAATATAGCCGACGATGCAATTTTAAAAATCCAATTCGAAGCGAGGCCGGCCGCTGACAGGGTTGCTCAGGAATTTGAAATATAGATTTTAAATAACGAACATCGCCTGCCAGTGTCATCGGAAATGCAACGCGCAACCAGCTTTTTATCGTGGTGAATAAAATCAATTCATTCCTACTTCATTTCTATTTCATGGTTGGCAGAAACCACTTTAGTGTCTTCTATTCTGCTTGTTGGAACATGAAGAAGGACAAACACCCAGGTTTGTTTCATTCCTCCCTCCCAAACGGAACCTAAAACAGCTTTCTTTTGTGTCAAATGAATTTGAATTTTAAAACCACAAACAATCCAGTTACATAGCTTGTATTAAATTCGTCACTAATCCACAAAGCTCGTGAAACCATCCTGAACATTGGAAGACCATATATTTGGTATCTATCTGAAACCTTATACAACACATATAAAGCCAGTATTGCGACTCAGTAATTGGACTACAGTAAGGTGAGTCAGGTCATTCTCCCGACCTCCTTGGTTGTCAGTCTTCGGGTTTGAAAAAAGAAACAGCTGTATTTTCATAACTTTCACCATAATACAAAATGGCGTGTTTCAAGCTAAGCATTGTCATGGGACACGTGAAGCTACATTATTTATTTATCGATAGTGTTATACCGAGGGTTGCTAGAGCGAAGCGCGTCGCTAATTGGTAGGAAGGTATACACAATCAATAATTTAAACTGTCCTTCCTGTCGAATAACACTTTTTTTTTATTTTAATAGGTTAAAATTTTTCTTCATAGCAATTATATTGTTTGTTTAATCAATACTTGTCAAGGACTCAGTTGTGGGTGATATAACCGTTTTAGTTCTTCTTTCCAAAATTATCCTTGTACTTATTGTATCTGCATATGGTTTTCAATGCAGTTGTCAGTAGGGCTTGGGAACTATGAAGTAATAATGCGGATCTCGTCTGAAAAGAAATCCAATAGATTACCATCTTCAACGCGGCCCGCAATACTTACACGTCAGATAGCTCAAGGTGGGTGTGAACGCTCCCTAAAACTGTTTTCTTGTTTGAACCATTTTACCGCTATTAACAGGGTTGTCAAAATTTGAACGAAATAAAAGTCTTATAAAGAAAAAGATATAGCCAACACTGTATGAAGTATAATGATAAATTAATTTAATTTAATTTTAGTACAAAATATAAAAATAATCTGGTATATAGGAACAAAATTAAACTCCGGCCCACTTGTCTCGTATCACCGTACAAAAACTATTCTTAAATGCATTAATTTTTTTAATTCTTATAGGTACTATTTGATTTCCATTTGTTTACTTGACTTTTAAAAGAAAAAAATATTTTAAAGGAAATCAATAATTTATTTTTATTGACAACCCTAACGTAAGTCTGCTCGACCACCACTATGTACATTGTCTCACCAAAAAAGGGAACGTGTTGTACAAATAAGGATATTTGTAAGGAAATGTTGATAAAGCGGCGGTAGGGAAGGCGTTCGACAGATAGAGAACAGAACACCATGTATAGCGCATAGATACACGTGTGCTAATAAATACACCCTGTGTACTGAAGTGTGAGGAGTGTGAACAGGGCAGTATATTGGTTTTATGTCGAAAAGCCTGAAACGAACGTATAAAACGCGTCTTTATAAGTGGCTATTTCAAATCAAAACATGGTATTGAAGGCGAGTGCTTTTCAAGGCACTGCAAGCCAACATTCGATTGTTATCGCATTTAAAATCATTCAATAGATAGAATACTTCTCTCTGCAAACTACTTTACTTTAAAGCGGAATTCTACTAGTGTTGGATACTAAATGAGAGTCAGATATTATGCATTGTAATGTTAAAGATCGGAATAGTAGAACGAAAGCTTTATAATTTTTCTAGCGGGAAATCTTACAATAACAGTTGGCATCTATTGTTCAACATTGTGACACATTAGACAATGCCGATCGAGAGCAATTATTAATATATTATCACGCCTAATCCTTAACATGGTAGACAGAAAGCACAGAGTGCCAAATATTTCTATTTTACAGACCTGAAGGTACTTTTCATCCCGATCCAAAACTATGTCCCGTTTTTCCCTGATTGCCTATTTCAGACTCCACTCCAACTATAATTTCGTGGAGAATATCTATATCCACAATAAATGCTATCTAGGCGTGTAGGAATCTTTTCGCATATCCAGTTTAGTACTGTTACATTTGCACGGTTTTATATTTGATGCATCTCACCTACTTATACATGTGCCCCTCGTAACGTAGACTGCTCTGGACCAAATCTACCGAGGTTGTAAAGAGGAACGAACGACCGGGCGCGACCTCGAGGACAATGAACGGAAAATGCATTCGAGTTTCCAGTTTCCGATTGAAAATTGATAATGTTCTTGTGATTTCCATTCGGAAATGATTTCGATGTGAAAAATTAGTGCGAAGTAGCACCAGGTCTCAATGCTTAGGAATTGCTTATCAGGTCTATGTGAATTTAGTGCTGGAATAGTTTTGAGTTGGCTTGACCTTTATATATCCCTATGTTTTGCATGGGTCTGCAGCAGAGCTGAATCTCATAGATTTGCTGCATATATTTTTTACTAACTAGGAACATGCTTCTAAAGACATATAGGTGCTGGCTATGTCAGTAGATGTTGAAAATCAAATTTAAAACCAGAATTAACTTCAAGGTTTATTAGGATAGGTAATGTAATTTTCTATTCAGGGCGGTCACAGAACCTATTTAAAAGTGTGATCCAAATGTGACCATCGTCATTTAAAATCAACATTTCTGAGAGAAATGGGTACTCGTATACGGTTTAGTAAAGTTATATATGCCAACAGATTTTATTTCTATTCTCATATCTATTTTTAGTAAGAGCTATACTATCGGTTAGTATCTGTGTCACGAAAAACAGCTCACGATGAAACCAGGCTTCTAAACCGGTTTGCATAAAACCTAAAATGCATTTGTCATCGACGACTGAATCTAGTTTCAACCGGTTCGGATCAACCCCAACCAGCTCATCATTACAAGGAAAACCAACATGACACACAAATATGCGTTTAGCTCGTCACGCGGATCTTGTGGCACTTAATTACGCTTAAACGAAACTAGTTCTAAAGTTACTTACAATGAGCAGCTGATATGATATCTTAGAAATATTTACACCGGAAACTTGGTACACACTTTGACTGTTGATCTGAGGGTTGTAGGTTCAATTCCAAATAAGAATAAATGTTTGTGTGACATGCATGTGCGTGTTTAGTTTGTTACAATTGTAGATGTTTCTCTATGAATATACCATCACGCCACGTCCCTAAGGAAGTAGGCGAAGAGCACAATTCTTTATACTAATGTGCTTACATTCAGTTTTATTTTTCGACCCTTTATTGCTTCACTGCTGGACCAGGTCTCCTCCCATAGTGAGAGCGGTTAAGGCCATGGTCTACCGCGCTGGCCAAGTGCGGCTTGATAGACTTCATACACCTCAAAAAACCTTCATACGAAAGTTAACCTTCATACATACATATATAGATATAGGTAGATATGTACATAGCATAATAGGGCTAAAAAATAACAATAAAACTACGAGTATGTATTAGCGAAGAACATTAATATACTGATGTCTAGATAAAGGACAATGATGCGTTTCAATAACAAAACATTGGCTCTCAAAATAATTCAAGGCGCGCAATAAACCTAATTACTCCCAGCAATTCCCTTGTTGATCTAAACTGTTCCGGGGTAAACGGAAGAAGTTTGCATAAACAGACAGTCATCCAATGCACTTTATTATTAGACAGTCGGCATTGAGGCCCAATGCCATGCGGGCATTCCGCGTTGCTCACCATGAAAAAATCCGGAAGACCCCTGCGTTGAGCGTTTTAGTGTGAACTATCACGATTTGTCGTATACCGTGACGAGGTCGTAAAACATATTTTTTTTAATTCCAAACTTTATTAAATTTCAAATGTTAACTTATAAAGTGGAGAGAGACTGAGTTCTCGTTAATAAAAATGAACGATCTATTTTATTTGGAAAGATTAACAAATTTTATAAAAGAATATAATATAATCAATCGACATCATTTATACCAGCAATTCTTAAGGTATTCTATTTAGAGCCATAAGTAACAATAATATTAGTGTTCTATTTATATTATCTTTGAATCATCTACGTTAGCTATTCACAGGGTCATTTATGTGCAATTTTAGTTTGTCGTGTCGTTTTAATCGAGTCATACTATTAACGTACGTCGCATCCTGAGGTCGAGTCGTAGTCACTAAAAGCTTACCTTAAGTGTCGGCACTTGTAATATGTTAATTTAATAGACAACAGAAAGCATTTCTTTGTAGCGTCCCCTTGCTTGTGCAAATGTCTTGTAAATTAATGTTCAGGACGCCTCGTGTTCTACGTACAACAATGTCGGCACTTAATGGTCCCGTTTGTCATAGTTGGAATGCTTTAGTTTTCTATTATGTAGATTTTTTTGTTTGACACTTGAAATGTTACTTAGTCCGACTACCATTTGTTACGCCATTACATTGCTAACTTAGTGTATTTTAGTCAGCATTTAGTAAAATTTTCAGGTGCTTTGCGCAAATTTAATGCTGACGTATTTAAGAAAACGTAAAAATTGACCAACCATACAAGCTTGGACGAAGAAGTTTTGTATGATTGATATTTTTCTTAACAGGTTCAAACAAGTCCTTATTTCGCAACTAACAAACCCATAAATCACAATAATGTTAGAACTTAAATTTTTATTAGTTTAAAAATAAAAACAAAAACAAAAAAACATTTGGCAATTGTTCTACAGATGATTAGCTTCTAGAGTTCCACTTCTGGACATAGGCCTACTCTACCAGCGCCACTCCACCCGGCTTTAGGCTTCTGTATGCAGCCCCTTTCAATTGTCTTCCTTAACCGATCAGACCATCTAGGCAGACCATCTGGGTGTTCACCTGGATGACCTGTACTAATGCCGATACGTGGCAATCATTTGATGACTTATCTTCCGCACCGGATGTTGCTCTTTGGATTGAAGTGGTCTACCTATGCTATTGCAATCATGACAAACAAAATAGTAACAATTTTTGGGATAATTGATTTTCAAATTGTATATGAGATAAAAAATTCAATGGAATAAAAAATTTCTGTAGTAGATACGTAGACGGATCACCTAATGGTATATGGTCACCGTCGCCTAGAGATCTGAACAACTCGAAAGGAGTCGCCAGCCAGTACAATAGATTTGAAATGTTATGATTTGCGACAAGCTGACTCTCATAGTTGCAAACGTTTGATGAGTATGCATAACACATTAAACTGATGATCTAATCTTGTCATATAATGACAAGGTGCTTGGCAACAGGCCCAGACAATTACGCATACTTAATTGCAACTTCGAGCATTTAAATCAATCAACTTGTATTAATATTCAAAGAATTTTAATCGCCTCTAAAATGATGCTGTAAGTATCTTAAACTTACTCTAGTATCGTAAACTTTCAAAAAATATTATACCATCACGCCGGGTCTCTAATGGGCTATTCAGAATGCAACGAGTGCCAATATCTCTATGCTTACAGACCCGACATGCTTCTCCTACATTCATCACTCTCTTCATGCACCCGTTTCGGAGAAACTTGACTCTCCCATCAGCAAGTATCTGACCTATTCGGTCGAGGTAGCAAAGTATTGGTCTCCTATAGGCGAGTAATCATATCTTGTCACAAGTTATTTCTCAGGTTGCCAATACTCACACGTACCGATAAATCTTCATCTATTTGACATTGAACATGAACGTTTGCGAGGTGTTCGCTATTCCGGTAAATTGGCGTCTTCATTAGTTTGAGTATAAAGAAAATTTGTATCGGCATTTTTCATAACGTCGCGTTCATTTTATTCGCTCGTTAAAACGCACGACGTTTACATGTGTCATTGAAATGTCTGTGACATTGGCGTGTAATCATTAAGCGGTGTCATTTCCATTGTTCCCACCTGTATTTTGTTGAACATGTTGAAACGCGCCGCGCGCGCCTCGTCCTCCAAGTAGCAACTTGGTCGGATGGCGGGAAATTCAATGATAGAAAATTTGAATATTTGCCAAATTAATTATCAACGTAGAACTTCATTATATAATATTAAACCAATCACATATACGAATACAAAGACAAGGACTTGGTTAAACCAAACTTATTTATGTAGCTAGGAGAATGTAGGAGTTACTCATTACCCAGACTTTTATCGCTGGTTGAATTTGAATTCAGTTGTATATAATTAGCTGGATAATTCATTAAAGGTAGAACAACAATTTAGGTATAAAGAGGAATAATAATTTGATGATGCGTTCAGTGCACTGTCGAAACACGACCATTCGTAGGAACCTTGGCATCGCATACGGTTTACATTGCGTTCCAAATTTAAACTCCTTTTCGATGTCATCGCACGAGCCGGATTATTTCGTATCCGCCATTTTGTCAAACTTGCACAGAATTTAATCAACCGTTTTGTCACGATTGTTTATTTAAAAAGATTCATGTCAACTTATTTTGTTTTTACGATCTCCGATAACCGGAGTCGATGGACGATGCTAACAGATTTTTTGCACAAAGGTCCGGGAGATCGTTTTCGATGTTCTTATCATCGATTGTGGTTTCATGAATTTTTTGTGTACACTTCGGAGATTATGTTCGTATAGATTTACGAGATTATATTATCGAGAAGAAAAATGATACGGACATATTAATTTGCCTTCCTTCGTTACTTACAAATTAAATATCATTTACCGACATCTTGGATTGATTAAGTACTCATATTTATCTTACTTTTGAATATATATTAATTTATTGTTAATTATTTATTACGGCCAACAATATATTAACTTGGCCTTCTCTACGTGTTATTTTCGGAAATCGTAAAACATCGTGTGGAAAAAAATTGCTAAGTGATTTGTTTTCTTCGCGTTAAAATTGGGTCAAGAAAGTAAAAATAACGCCACAGCCAATGTATAATTGTGCAAAAGATTATAGTGATTATTATACTGTTTAATTACTATCTTACTTTTTAATTACTCAACGTTTAATTACTATATTCAGTGGTGTTGATACTTAAAAGTATGCTTATTTCTCTGGCACGATTGGCACTCAACCCTGACCGGGTCAGCCACCCCCACCCAATAAGTTGTCTGTTTGTCCATCCGTCTCAAGGTCATTTCACTTGCAGCAATTTACGCCGTAATGGTAACAATTTGACTTTTCAGTCTCTTTTTTAGTGTCCGTCTGTAAAGTTTCCTGTGTGCTCCTATCAATTAATTTACGAGGATTTCAAATAATCGTATATTAAAGCAATTCATATAGATAAGGCAATTATCCAAACAGGCTCATTTATGACGGAGACTATCCGCTAATAGTGCGGTCGACCTTGCAAGGTCGGTAGTGTTCTGATAACGCATATAATTGATTATGTAAATGTTGGCGAAAATGTCGGCGAAGGACACGAACTGTACTATTTCTATTAAAACGTAGTTAGAATTGGAGAAGTTGTCATGTTTAGTTGCAAGAAATAAAGTTCTGTTACATTCAACCTCTGCCGATGTAAGGTTCGATGACCGAAAGAGGTAAACTTAGTGCTTACATTTCTGCTGCTAATCCAGCGAAGTTTTCGAATTTGGTTTCAAGAAAATCAATTAGCTAATGTGTTTAATTTCGTCCCCCGATTACATAGGGAATCTTGGGTCCCGCTGTTTCAATTAACTTTAGAGTCGGGTAATTTCCATTGCGATTTCATAGACTGTAATGACTCATGCGTGTTTAATACAACCATTTAATTAAATGTAATCATATTAACAAGTTAAAGGTAGCATAGATATGAAAGCGTTTTAATCTTGTAGTAACAAGAAGTGCGGTCCAACAACGACCCTTGGCATACCCCAAAATTAATACCGAATACAAATTCAAACGAACATCACTTATCAACAGAATCGAGCAAAAAAAAAGTACCGAATACTCACACCAATCTGCATATCACTCAATCAAATCCGATTCTCGGTAAACAAAACAATTATCCATAACAGAGCAACGCACTTACAAATTACGGTACGGACAACAAAATCCGTGCCATTTGGAATACCGTTGCTTATATTTGAATGCAAATGTGTAATTATTTAGCATCCTGCATTATGAGAGTAACGGTGACCCATTGTGCTTGATGGACAATTGATGGCAGTTTTTGCACTCATTTTTTTTGTCCACACAAAGGCGCCACAACTCACTGTGCGACACAGAAGGTTCCGAGAAGGTTATTGTGGTTTTTTTAAGTACATATATATGTATTTTAAATTGGTCCTCGGTGATAAAGCCTTCTTGATCAACGCGATACGTGGGCGTATTGATTGATATTTAACTGATTTTACATTACGTTTGTTTTCAAATGTCGTTACGTAAATAAACTTAAACCCAGTTATCTTTAGCCTACCGATATTTTGTATAGTGATAGATTATGGAAACTGTGGTGTGGAATAGGATATCAGAATCAATATTAGCATAGATCTGTCGTGTGGTTGCTAAGCGATAAAAAGTGCAGTATCTACCTCATTGGATACTGGACTTAGTAAAATTTTTATTCTTCAACAAATGTTCTATTATATAGATTAGAAACTCAATACTATAGGAATACTATAGGAAATCTAAACCAAGGAGCAATAATTATGTACATACATAGATGTATTCGATTAGTGAGTGTGATTATTGCCTTCACCTCTGGGTGTCTGGGGG
>DWDX01003425.1:0-13154 GCA_018245675.1 Agara michaeli | reverse complement strand
CATATTTGAAGTAAAGAATCTTATGGCGGGGTGTAGGAGCTACGAACAGACCGTGGCGTCGTCTCCCTCGACTCGACTACATACAGGGTCACTTACGTGTGTGCGTAAATGTGTGTAGGTGTGCACAATATATACCTCAATACCAGATATACACCTCAATACAATACCTCAAAGAAAATATAAAACTATTTCTAATGTTTCACATCCCCCAGACGCGCTGTGTCGTTGCTCTGTTTCTTTTCAACCTGGTGGTCTCGTGGTCGAGCGGCTAGAGATCCTGACTGCAAAACCCGATGTCGTGGATTCGATTCCCGCATGTGATAATGTGTGATGAACACGTTTGGTTGTTCTGTATCTGGGTGTATGTATTGTATCGTATGTTTATCAGCCGTCCGGTCACCGTAACGCGGCCATTCAATTGCCTAATTTAGAATCGGATGGCCGTCGTGTGCAATTGTCCCCGGTCATTATACATGTTATAGTTGTTATTGTAGTGTCGGAGGAGGCTCGCAGGGAGCGGATGCTGGGCGTGAACCCGGCCGTGGTCCCGAGGAACTGGATCCTGCAGGAAGCCATCGCGGACGCCGAGAAGAACGACTTTGCTAAGGTGACACCGGATAAAGGATATCGATTCTTTTATCTTTACAACCCTTTTCGAATGTCCTCACATCGGGTACGGGTCTCGCATAACCGGTGATCCGTAACATTACGTCACACGTTAAAGCGGTGGGAGGGGGACGGAGAATTGTGACATTGTGTGACGAGGGGTGGGGAGGAGTCGCAAATTTTGTTACATCACATTTTTTAAAAATATAATCGTAGTATTACAATCGTTTATATCGTAATATTACAAATTTATTTTTATTGAAAAAGAATTTAAATGGAAATAAAGATAATTTCGAAACATACATGAATATTGTAATATACATACATATAATAAAAACTTTAGAAAGAAGAAAATTTGTTAATTTAAAGAATAGGTTAAAATATTGCTCACAACAAAATATTTTCAAGATTTCTAATAGGGAATTTAATTGGAAATGCCGATTGAAATGCTATTTAAACCGAGGTCGTATTGTCATCGGCATATCGCAGCATAGAAATACCAATGTAACCTCACCTTCACCGCACCCCAGGTGAGGCTGCTGTTGCAGGTGTTCAAGAACCCGTACGTCGCGAACGCGGAGGCGGAGAAGCTGGGCTACCTGGCGCCGCCGCCCAGCTGGTCCTACGGCCTCAAACTGAGCTGTTCCAGCTGAATCCGGAATGAATTATACGTAGTCTGTACCGACTGGTCGTTTGGTCTCGTATTTAATTACTGCTAACCCGGAGGTCGTGAGTTCGATTCCAGCAGGACAAACATTTGTGCCATGTAGTACATTTATTTGTTATCGCAAAATATCTATTTACGTAATATATAGTATGTATGTATGGTTACCGGCTGTCCGGTCACCATAACACGGCCATTCAATTGTCCAATTTGAAATCTCAATTGTTATTATTATTATTATTAAATACGTACCGGATCGATTGAAATATGTTAAGGCGAGTCTGTGACTTCATAAATGTTACCTTTTATAGCCTTTCACTTGTATTTAGATGTTTTTTCTTAAATATTATTACATATTAAATAATTATTTAAATATTATCTTCTAGTATATCGAATGACTAAACTATGGCGCACAGGTCTTTAGGATTTTTCAAAGATATATCTCTGTCTCTTTCCTTCTTGGGTAACCCCAATTTCTTACCTTCACCCATTAGGGCTTCTCATTTGTAATCCTTAGCTTCTAGGTCATCACACAAAAGGTTTTTTTAATATGTTATATATTGCGGGAAAGATACAATGTTTACTCGAATATCGAAATCATGCAGTTAAAAGTATGAAAGTGATTCTTCCTGTATGTCCATGTTTTCACATTGACACGGCTAAGTCGATTTTGGTGAAATTTGCTATGTGGAATGTTAGTTCGTTTTCGAGTGAGTCTGGAACAAATAAAAGATCAAAATTGCAATAACTTTCGGTCTGTACTTTATATGTAACTCGTGGTGTGGTTTTTTTTTTTAAATATTTCATGTATTCTCATATTTTTTTTCTCGTTACTGCTTTGTTATATGTGTATATGTTGATTGTTGTCGTTAAATAATTGTGAATTAAGAATAACAATGATATTTGTACTACACTCCTCTGCCTGCCCCTTAGGGGATTACGAGCGTGATGTTACGTTTTTGTACATATATTTAATTAAAATATTGTCGTATTTCATTACTACTGGTCATAATTATGTTTCAGTTATGTATTTGTGTGAAATCGCAATGTTTGTACGGATGTGTGGTGGATATTGTTTAAAAATAAAAATGCATGTTTAAAAATTGTTTTGATTTTTTATTTTGACTGGCAACCCTTTTCTTTCCCACCGCTGGGCTAGCTTGCTTCACTGCGATTCGGTGAAGCTTAGCTACATATTATTACTTACGGATTAAAAAATACAAATAAATTCTTACTCCACTCTTACACAAGTACAATGTGCTAATATAAAATACATCCGTATTCCATAATCTCATTCCTGAGGTCCGGGTTCGAATCTCGCGCGCCGTTTTCGTCGGTTTCGTGCGTTTTATAAATTAAAATGCATATAACGATCGCTATAAGTGAAAGAAACATCGGAGGACCTTAGCTTAGAGTACGTACAAAATATGTTTTTGAGTTTGAATATTATGTATAGGTAAAAATTTACTCTGCCATCTGTTGTCGACTAGCAGGAACTACAGCAAGAACATTTCGGAAAGTGACAATATTGAAATTTTCTAAGACTAATTAGCATTGTGCTAGTTCATAACTCGACACAGTATAAACCATATGTTATAAATTTATATTTTGCATTATGTATGTATGTATCTCTTTCTTTCATAAATAATGTTAAATGATTTGTAACTGTTCGGTTTTGGCGCTGGAAATAATTGAACTCCACTTGAGGATGGTCCAGAGCGCGAAGCCTATCAACAGGCATTTGACGCCCCAGTCCACGGCCCACATGCTGTCGAAAACAAAAAAAAATATAATTATAACTTGACGCCTTTATCAAAATGTGTTCACACGTCACGCCGGCACCGCGCCCGTGACCCCATCTATATAGTTTGATTAAAACGTGTTTTCCCGCGAAAACGGAAACGGAAACTTACCGCGCTAAAAGCCTATGTTCAATCTCCAGCATTTCAACTTTATCTTGTAAATTGTAAGGATCGGGAACGTTTTGTAAATAGCTATTCATTTGTATGGATAATAATTTTTAATTAAGCAGAAAAATAGTGAAATAACTGACATGTTCATGTGTCTCCTGGCGGCGGGCAGCGTGTCGTCTCCCTCCCGCAGCAGGTACAGCCGCGCCGAGCGGATGCAGCTCTCGAAGTACTGGCGGATGTCCAAATCTGAAGCGGGAACGAGCATGGGGGGAACCATGTTATACTATAATTTGTAATTTTGCATTTATTTAATTAATTTCATATAAGAACATTGTATTTTAATAATAATTTATTTCCAATAATAGTTAAATATGTAAATTTATAGACGACATAAATTAATTAGATATTTTGCACGTCTATCTAGGCAGGATTTAATGGCTAAGTTTGATTATAAAATCTAATTGTATGTACCTAAATCCAGCAAATAAAGCATTTTGTATTTTGTATTTTGTATTTTGTCCATATAAATTTATCATGGTGTCCGTAGAATTTTTGATATATTCCATTTAAAGCCTCCCGGACCTCTCGTGAAGCGAAATTAATTATATTTGCTTTTTAATTTCTTTCTGAGTGTACGTTTAGAGGAAAACGATTATATTACGATGCTTACGATCACTTGTTCTTCGTATTAAAACGGTTCAGGTAACGCATTAACGCATTCTCCCTCTCATAAACATCCCCATGTCAGGAGTGCGCTCACATTTTCCTCATTTTATTTCCCTGTTCATTTTTTCTTATGTTATGTACAAACCGAGTGAGCTGTCATGAATAAATCATCTTTTATTTTTTATTCTTTTACTTTGACTTTTATGTCTACAAAAAGTGTTTTGGGACTTAACTGTTCACTGCATATATCATTATTTTACATCATCATAAGCCCTTTTATCGTTTTGCAGTTGAATACGGATCTTCTCTGAATGAGAGAGAAGACTTAAGGATTATTACGCTGGCTAAGAGCGGAGTAGCAGACTTCAAACCTCTTAAAGGATGTTATGGAAAACTCTAAGATATATGCGTTTCTTCACGAAGGTTTCTTTCGCCGCTTGACCAAGACGCCCCATTAGAAATATAAAGGAGAATTAAATTCTCAACTTCAGCTTCGTTTCGGCCCACAATCGTAGAAGTGGAGCTGATCGATGCGCGGGCGGATGGATCGGCGTTTGATTTATCCTCCATGAATGCAGGACGCGCTAAGTAATTGAAGATGCGGTCTGCAGTAGATTGTCTCATTTGAATTTCATTGTATAGTTACATGAATGTCTCGATAGACGTGTTGAATGAGATTACATTTTGCGGCATCATTTACCAATGTATATGTATAGGTGATTCAAATGAATAGTAAAATTGTATGTAACAGAAGTTTGAAAGGATATTTTACAAATAGGACCACTAGAAATAAATTTTAGAGTATAGTTGTGAGTGACTAAGCTCATTTTTTTTATACACTTTAAAAATGGGATCGCTGAAAATAATTGCTTACTAATATATATTTTTTTAAGGGTTCATTTCTTTTTATCATTTCTTGCACTACAATACCTCATAATAGCAATTGCCCATTGCCGACTCCCGTAATATGTATTATTATTGATTAATTTGTCCTTTATCATCATAACTACAGGTAAGTAAGATACTTTTAACGAACGCGCTCAATACCAAATTACAGTCGAGGTCATTTACTTTCGCGGTGATTATTGAAATATTTGGTAGGCGTACAACCGGTAGCAATAATTCCAATATTTCTTGAATCATCGAACATCATTTGTCTTGTTCAGTGGCGGGATCGCGTCCCGGTGTACAGAATAAACGTTACACCTCATCCGATAATCGGATTTATGTGCAGTCATAACAGTATATTACTTTTTATGACAATTTCATAGCATTGCCAACGGGTCGACCCCCGCATAATTCACCCAACGAAATGGATGTGACGACGTCCTGGGCCGCTCCGTGGCTGAGATGTTCCATGTACGGTGATATACGCCGCGCTTAAAGGATTCGGTTCAGGTGTTTCGCTTGTTATTGGTTCAGCAGATTGCTCGAATCCTTTTGTGTGTAAAAATATACCAACAACAAGTTTTGTGTATTAATCAATATGTACACTTATGTTATTCGTTTACAAAAAAAATCTTTCTTCGCTTCTTCTTCATACAAAGCCTCTGTTCTGTGCGCTCTAACCTCATAAATAGGGTTGCAAAGTGTTATTTATTTATTTATATTCTTTATTGTACACCTTTATAAAATAAAAGTCACAAAGGGCGAACTTAATGTCTGAGTGCATTTTCTACCAGTCAACCCTGGGTGGATGGAGAAAGTTTGTGGCAGGTGTGTAGAGCTACATAATATGTAATATATAAACATAATATTTATATAAACATAAATTATATTCTTTTCGTGTATTAATATACAGAATACGCAATCACATCATTAATCCCACAATCTTACGGCGCGCACAGCAAAGTCGCTACAGTAATTAGCATCCGGGAACAAACAGTCGGTGCTCAGAACTAGATTTGCTAGCTTTATGTAGTATTAGCGGCGCTCTGTAAACTAGCCTAACAACTGAACTGACCCACGGTTGTGGTGAATTTCTCAATTGCCTGAGCTGGCATACCTACTCGTATAACTGTATTTATGTACAAGTATTACACACAAGCAAACCGTGCATGTTTTTTTAGGGGCATAAAAACGAGCAGGCAGTCACGTATGTGCGACCAGCCTCCAATAGCGCTGTCAGAATGGGAATATAAGAGAAAAAGATAGAAAGAAAATATTTATTTTACATACATAATATTTATATTACAAAACTAGAAAATGAAATTTAATCAAAAAAAATAGGAAATAACAGAAATAATGTAAAATACAAAATATATAAATTTCAGTAATTATTATTAGTATGTCTTATTATTATACCATCACGACAGACCCCTAACGGGATAGGCAGCGAGTATCGAATGAACGTGTCTCTATCCTCACACCTGCCGTGTTCGTGTTACATTAGATATCATTATAGTTACTATTCTAAATGCGTGTGGGAAATGATAATAGTAAGAGTTCCCTCAGCTCACAATCTTACATTTCCCTCGCCGATAGCGGCTTCATTAATACCACGACGAGCCGAACAAATCCGGACGCTACAAGCGCTGTAATCCCGGGAACTATTTGCGCTCCATGGATATTAATTACCATTGCTCGAGAGTTTGTAACCTCCGTGTAAAGATCTGTTTCTGGTTGCTGCGAATTGTTCCATTTATTTCAGTTCACCGAATGATTTAAACACAGGTTTACTATATTCCAATATCGTAAACTAATAATAATGAAACTTAAATGTATTCATTGTGTATAGAAGTCGAAAAAAATATTCAAATTTCGTCTCTAGAACCAACACATCCAGGGATAAGATGTTTGTAATCTAACTAAACTAATTTAACTATACTTCTACAAACGATTTCTATGTATTATAGGGCACAGAAGACTATAATAATTATAATTGGGACAAATAATAATTATAATTGGGACACGGCGATCTGATTTCATATTAGGCAATTTAATGCCTGTGTAATAGTAGCCAGACAACTGATAACTTGCATATAATATATATCTCTTACATTCCGACAGAATTAATAAATATTTGTCCTGGTTGGTAATCGATCCCACGTTCTCTGAGTTGCTTGATTTATGCGTCACTATTGTATCTACAATTATAACGATCAGTTACTATCAGGTCTTTTGACACTTTTGTACAAAATGCCTCCAAGTGCGCATCCCAATATGGTATATGTAAATAGAATACACATACATTTACAGACCGCGCCGCGGTTACCAAAATAGGATATTTATATTTCAAAATTTACCAGCAATTTTAAAAGCATTTTCAATATTTCAACGATTTTCGGTTCGCCCGGAAAACTGGTCCTCGCAGTCTTTTCATTCCATTTATGTTTTTCATTCTTCATTTTACACGAAGACGTCTCAAAACTAAGACAAGCAATGCTATTGCTTTTCAAAATACATTTTCTAAGTGAAACTAAGTGACTTGTTATATCGCCGACGAGTAAACGATACGCCATAATATTACATTTTAAAAAACCTTTCCCGTGTCTCTTCTCTCACTGCAATCTCTGATATTCTTGGTGACAAAACGAATTTTATAATGGATGAGTTTTCTAAGATCGCTTTACCCATGCAGATAACATATGTAGATTTTCGACCACTGTAGGCAAATCTGAGCGTACTTCGAAAAGCACATTAGCACAGTAAGTTCTAACAAATTATTTGGTAGTAAAAGATATTATAATTATATTATTACCTGGCTAAATAATAGCACTTCGCTTGGCAACCCTTGCTTAAATGTCTCCTTTGCGTCCGACTTATCAAATTTTTAAATGCAGGACGGTTTCTCGCTCCAGGAATTTTTAACTAAGCACTTCAGAGAATCCTCTTCAAACGAACTTACTGGAAGAGATTTTGAAGTTTTTGTCAAGGATTTATATGGTAGGAAACTTAGTCGTGAACATGCTGGGGATAAATCTCTGAACAGCGGTTCGAATTTGCTGAGTATTGGAAGTCAATAAAAATCAATTAGTTACCAAGGTGAACTCTGTAAGATACGGAAAGTTCCAGACGAGACTTTATTTGATATTTTTTTCAAACATGTAAAAATAGGTACCTAATAATTGCTTCGGAAAATATTTAGAATCCACAATCATAATATTTATTATATCTGGATAAACGTCTTCCCTACGAAGTATTACCGCGTACTGCACTCAACTTACCTTCCAGACTAGACATGTCAAAGCTAGTATATAAGCATATACAAGTTAAAATGTGGTTACATTTAAAGATTTTACAAAATTATAAAACAATCCATATTTGGGTATTCACCACGTACGAACTTTAAATATTACTTGTAGAGAATGCCATTAAGTGGCCCTTTGTAATCTGCTATGTTACGGTAGAAAGTAAATAAAATAATAATAATAATCGGATGCAAACAATATTAGCATGTACTCATGAGAAGGTAAACATGAGGTATAGTGTACAAAGAGACAGACGCCACGGTGGACGGAGTTTGGAATAATACAATTTGTTCAATCAGCGTGCCACGTATTAATTCCAGTCGCGAGTTCAATTTATAAACCGGATTGACTCGGGCGAAGTACACGCGATTCAAGTGTGCGAAGAAACGTCCCGATTTTGTGGTGTAAAGAACATTTCAGATGGTTTCCGATTACAATATGTGTATTTTGACACCATTAGCGTAATTGTTCTTTTCTTAGTTACTCGTACTTAAGAAACTTTTGTAGTCGTAGTGTAAAATCTTCAGGAGGTGTTCGAGTTATGAATGTATAAATTTCGGGATCAAAAACCATTGAAAATTCATTACTTACGATAACACACAGAAATTTATTCGGTGTTATCATGCGATAAAAATATTTATCATATTTATTTACGACTTTTTTTAAATATTCAAATATAGAGCAATATTTTCATCTAAATACTATATACATTGACGCATGTAATTTATTATATTAACACTTACTTTTAAAATAATAATACCGGCCCGTATGTTTAAAAGCTGCGAGGCTGCAATATTACACAGCAATTTGCAAAATTGCTTTAGCCGGCGACTTGATCTTTCGGTAATTACTGTATTATGAGGTTATGAAAGGTTAATAGGCATTTTACTAATCGGCATTGTTCTGTGTGATATAAAAGGCAGGGAATAAATTAACTATTGTACAAATACATGCAGCTTTTCTTGACATAAAATGAAAAAAATTAATTCGATTTTATTCTTTCACCTTTTACATATTAATGTCGATGTCAATATTTGGTTTAATAGTTCCTATTGAACTGGGGGAAAGTTATGGATAACGACTACTCTACATTAATTATTATTACTTTTCCTGTCGTATTACCATCACGCTAGTTCTATAGCAAGGACTGACTAGCTCTCCGACTCTATATTTATATATGTATATTGCAAATAGCATTGAATGTCACAAAATTCCAGTTCCTTACACAGAAGAAACGCCTTATTAGCGTTAGTTCACAACAAAAATTGTTCACAAACTTATCACTTGTCACAAACTATTAAATTGGCCGAGTTCAAGTAAAGCCTACGAGTTTCGCTACGAACTTTCCCACTAGTTTTGACTAGCGAATATTTCGAGAAAAATTTCTGGTGTCGTACAATAGAGTTATATTTTTTTATGTTACGGCATAGCTAGTACGATTGAACTTCTGCGTGGTGATGACTACGTGGTGGTGGTGATGATAAGTTAGTCCACAAGTAAGCTGACATTGACGTAACCCCTGATGGGATGCCCATCGTCCATTTCCATTCCGTAACGGTCAAGCGGGACCTCCAAGTTAAATAAGACCTTCTCGAGACCGTATCTAATGGATGGTCTCATATGTCCGTCCTGTAATCATTGTAGGAAGTCGTAAAAACTTCGCTAAAGATTTATAATGCAACAATCTTCCTTGATAGTAAATATAGAAGTGTTATAAGTATATAATGTTTTCTGAGGTATCTGAAGTCTGCAAATCCGTGTTTGACTAGCGTGACAGCCTAAAAATGAGACCTAAATGACAAGAGATCTGTTTCCAGCTGTGGACAAAAAGGGTCGAATAAAACACCAAAACGTGGCTGCAACCTTGGTTGCATCCCACTGGCGATGTGTATCTCCTACGATCATTTAATAATTGTGACCAAACCGTAACAACCGCGATGAACTAATTAACGTGCTTTCCAAAGCACGAACACATGTTGAAAGTCACACCACAAGCAGTCACCCATCAAGGTAATGACAGCGCTCAGTACAGTGTCGCTAGCTTTGCGGCTAAATATGCAGCCGTAACATTGTACAATAAAGGCACGATTAACTTATAAGACGCTGGCTCTAAAATACTTTGAATAATCTTCAAACTCAAGGTAATAGTTTTCGTGGTTAAGATTTCCTCTCGTCACTTCGCTTACCTCCCAACGCGGCGACCGAAACTCAGCCTTATACTGACTGGCATAAGATCCAAGGTAACATGATGCGCTAATGCAACCTCAATTTCTCAGCATTGTGGTCGGTTACATTGTGAATTGCATAGTTTGCAGCTAACTTGTCGAATGCCATATTAATCCGGCTTCTACCAACAGTTACTTGAAACAAAGCGTTATTAATGCGAGCTTGCACAATTTGGGAGTAAGATGTAATGCAATTTCCAGTCTGGAACGATCGCGTGCCCACTAGCACCATAATAATAATAATAACAACCGGGACAATTTCACACAATGCTATCTGATCAACAATATGGCAAAGTCTGCACGATAGCTATCAAACAGAAGTATTATGCACAACATAAAAGAGTATGATTAAAATGCTATGCTAAAGGTCTTGCGTTCGATATCCGGTGCGGAAGAAATTCGAATTCGTCAAATTTCTTTTCCCCGTTTAGGTGTTTGTGTTCTTATCTTTGTTGTTTAGCGAAACCCACAGTTCAGAGCCCAGACTACTAGATGCACAAGCTAGTTTATCAGGTATATATTAAATGCTCGGTAACTTTAAGAAAGGTGGGAGAGACTTGAGACGGTGATTACCCTTAGAAATATATCTTGAGTACTATATATAGTCGTTCTGCGATACCTTTACGGTGATAAAAAATATTTTTAACGGTTAATAATATTTTGTACTCAAAATTACAAAGCAATCAGTTTAAGACAAACAATCTCTACTAATATTATAAATGTGAATGTAAGTTTGTTTGTTACGCTTTCACGCGAAAACTACTTAACCGAACATCATGAAACTTTGTACACATATTCTTGTAGGTATTAGAAGTAACGTAGGATACTATTTAAGATAAAAAATGTGTATCCTAGCACACACTAATTTCCATGCGGGCAAAGCCGCGGGCAAAGCTAGTAATGTATAAAGGATAGGTAATGATATTTTAGTGACCGTTACAAGTTAGATATATTAACAAAAATGTTTGGAAATACTTCACTGTTGTTAACAAACGACAAGATGTATATTCGCCTTCAACTTCACGTGGGTCCGTTATAATAGCCGATTACAAACAACTCCTGCTAATGACCTCTTTAGGTCAATTCCCAAATCACAATAGGGCATTCAAAGCACACGCATCAATTACACTACTTAGTATATCTCTAATTTAACTTTAACTTGGTTCCACAACAATTTATTTAAAAAAGACGCCCAAAATTAAATTTCGAAGCTGAAGTCGATAATAAATAATTCACAATCTACAGTATCCATATTCATTTAAAGCGCATATAGCAACGAAACAGTGAAAAATCAGGTAATCTCGAGGGACAATTAAAAACAACTGACCTCTGTTTATTGGCGGAGTGGAAATGCGAAATAAACGGGAACCGAATAATGCTGAACAAAAGCCGGTAATCAAAGGATCTTTCAATCCCGACCCCTTTTGTTCTGCAGTATTTTTAAAGCTCACATAATAAATATCTCGTTTTGAGCACGATAAGAGTTCAAGTTGCAAGAAACGCGCGAATTTCAATAAACATATAATGGAAGTAAATAGGTTATTTGAATGTCAGTTACGTTGCAGTAAAATGACTTGTACTTGACACAGGCATAAGTTATGCATGCGTATATAGTGCATAGATAGCGTTATATTTACATATTTATTTATTTATTTAATTAAGGACATCCAACACAGATAAAACTATTTTAAAACTTAAGATACTTTCACTAACCAATAGGTTTTTATGTTGCTTTGTATTCAAATACGTATCCCTGATAGCTCAGTGATCTGGATTTCGGACTCACATTCCCGGTGTCTAGGTTCTATATCAATGTTTAGATTGACTAAGAAACACTCCGCTACCTCCGTTACCTTATAACACACCGTAAGCTCTACAGGGATATATTAGAAAACTTCAGCTGATCGAGTAGCCGCGACGCGTCAGAACCTGTATCGTGTGAGCGCTCTACAATACTAATTGATCTATATAGACTGCCCTATTTATGAAAAGCAATCTTATGTGTATGAGAATAGAGTTGAAATTTAACACTGTGCAGTTAACGCTGAGCGGTCATTATTTGAACGAGATAGCGGATACGGGTTAAAGGGTAAAAAGGCAAAGTTACAATGAAGCGACTAACTTTTTTAATAGCATGTGTTAGAAGAATGAGGATTTTAAAGACTTTGTAACCCTTTGTAATGCTTCCGCTGCTCACAAGTCTATCTTCGTATGTGAATATAAGGTATACTTACATATTACCTACAGTGAAAGGTAAGCGTAGTTACTTATTACTTACGTAGGGTGAATCTAGGGTATCTGAGGAACTTAAAGAGGATCTTATTTTAAGTTACCAAAGACGTCATTGTTGCGTGCCCATCATTCTTGTGCGGTTGTGTTAGTGGTTTTTTATGATTATTTATATCTAGTGTTTTTAGTTCTTTCATTGTTACTTCAACGTATTGCTTCAATACCGACAGTAGCACGAGACGACAACCGACTTACTTATACCATAAAATTTACCAGTCACAACATTTACTAATGAATTTCATAACCATTATATTAACGTAAAGCTTTATTGTTCCTTGTAGGTTATTTGTTTTGCGCACGACGCCGCAGCTGACTCCAGAACTGGAACAGCAGACGAATAGCGCCACTTTGGTAGCCTGCTTGGAAAGTTCCATTACAACATCTACTTTGCAATTCCACCAAAACACCCAAACTCCCTGTCGGAAGTTAGATCGAATACTGAATTGTACTGTTTTCGCGTCGAAACACCGCCTGTCCCGTTCGATAGGGTCGGACGAGCTGAAACAAATTGAATTTTTCAGCTAAATGAATAAACAAAATAGTTCGATCTGTGCCACGATTTGCAATAAAACTATTTCAATACAATTCAATTTCTAGTTTG
>DWDX01003424.1:0-13156 GCA_018245675.1 Agara michaeli | reverse complement strand
TTTGATTTTTATTCTGGTAAATTATTAATATGAATCTCTTAGGATTATTATTGGAATATGAAAAGCATGTACTTTTGTGTAATACAAAAAAATCGATTCTTTCGGGAAAATCGATTATTTATTGTTACATTGATCTATTTTTGACAAATCGATTAATTTTGAATAAAGAAAAATCGATTATTATTTAATCGAATTTTTTCCACTAATTTCACATCCCTAATTGACACTAGGTACCCGCGATCGCGCTCGCGTACGAAGCGGCCGAGGCGGACATTATGAAACGCCCGCCTAGAAATCCATTTTGCGACAAACTTGTCAACGAGAGGTCTCCGCCACGTAAATTATTCCGATGTGTTGTCAGAATTTAACCCCCTAACTGGTTTTCAGCTAATAACGCCGCCGTTGCATATCGCGCCGACTCTGTGTACCACGATATAGAAAATGTGTGTGTGTTGTATGTAATCGTATGGTTATGCTTCAGTGTGTGTCGGTTGAAACTTACCGTATTAACGTGTATGAGCATATGATTACGTCGACGTTTGAACGACTAATGTAATGTGATGTCAGGTTGTTCTTGATGTGCCCTAACGAAAATATTTCTCCGATCGCATAGACCGCGTCGTGGCGTCAGTCAGTGCTTGTGACCAAAGATCGATAAATGGCCGATGTCTTATCGTATCTGGTTTGAGCTTTCACTAGGCAAAATGCGTGTGTTTCATATAAACCCCCTTCAACTAAGATGGCGACCCAAAGGACGTTAGATGAAGTAAACATTGATCGATGCTACAATCACAATTCGGTATAGTTTATTCACAATTGGCGTACTTTAACCACAACAGAGACAGACAGTACACACCGAAATTACAATCACTACCACCACGTATCACTCTCACTGTCATCACGTCACGAATCTTAGAAATCTTATACTTTATATTAGCCGATCGATCCGCGAAAGGTCCATCGCCCATTCATAGTACATTTGGTTAAATTTTATGTTCCACATTTTGGACGCGCAATGACGGCGGCGAGAACGGAGTCACTTCATGGTCTACATTTTTTATGTGTTGTTGTTATTATTAACATTTTGTTTTCTGTGATACTTAGTTTTAAGCGACACGGGTCGTTGCGATCATACGCCCGTGAACACGAAGCGGTTCAGTGCCGCGAGCGTGCGATCGGACTGTACTTCGATACATAAAATAATCAACTATTCACCGATGATCGAATGGACATTTACTCGTATACATGTCAACGTAAAGTTGTAAGTTTCGCCGCGTACGGTCGCAACGTGCTCGTTAATATGTGTTGTATGTTGTACACATGTGATAATAATGCACCACGCTTTGTCGTCGAGGCGCGAGACGAGGCCGCCGACGGCGCGAGCCGCGTCGCTCGCCGTACGCTCTCATAGCTAGTGTTTGTGTAGGTGCCCGCCATTTCCCTGGCATACGAGGAGGCCGAATCTGACATTATGAAGCGACAGCCGCGTAATCCTTTCACTGATAAACTCGTTAACGAGAGGTAAAACACCACGGGTGACCACGGCACTCGTTCAAAGATATTATTCTATCGCTATTTGCTTGCTACCACGTGTAAGTTAGTCTTCAATATTGAAGTTCGGTCGTCGCCTGCAGTCTGTGGACGGTGCCCTGTAGGTACACGACACCCATTAGATCTCTTTACATGGATATTGAAGGCGACGTTCGCACCGCTCCTGATTTCTGCCTTGCGTTGTCTTTTATATTTCTCTATTGTAACGAACCTCCCATTTCCTTTAACGTACTATGTAGATTGATGTTCAATGGAGTAACGTGTTTCCGCCTCGAGCCGCCCGCTGGCGGCTCAAACACATTGTTCCATCATCATCTTGTGGTTGATAACTGTTTTACTAATTGTGGTGTGCGAGGTAAGTGTCCGATGCCTTCCTGTCTCTGTCGTGTGTCTGTCGTGCATGCGTATACACACTTTCCTTTCACGTTTTTTTTCTGTATTTTATTATATTTCTATTTTTATCTTATTATTATTATTATTATTATTTTCAACTCATGATCTCCATGCACACCGTTCTTCACGACACAGTTCTTCACATAGGTTCGCCAACATCTCTAGCAGGTCTACCTTAGGATTCCACATCATCACATGACGTATATAATATCGGACCCGCCGTTTGGCCTCTCATATTTATATTTATGTATATGTAATTAGTACATGGACACTTTGAGGTATTTTACTTGAGTATCTTCTTAGGGCTTATTTGTAATTTCACATTCGTAACTAGTGTAGTATTTCAGATGTTCATACGTACTATGCCACACCGAAGACGCCATCGTGCTAACGTATCTTTTTAACTTTGAACACGCTAATATTTTTCTACTTTACTATATTCACTAGCCAGATATATTGAGTTATTATATACATATATCTATATATATATATATTGTAAGTAAATATAAATAGTTGTGTTTATTTTGATGAGTACGTACGTATCGTGCGCGGCTAGCAGTAGTCGGTCGTCGGGGACGCCGTAGCGGATTGGTGTGTATACACGTATATTTATTATGTATAAGCGGCAGTGCAGTTCGCGCGAGTTATTGGTATGTCCTGATTGCTTGGTGTTACCGAAGGTGCCTGCTATATCATTGGCGTACGAGGCGCCCGAGTCTGATATCATGAAGCGGCAGCCCAGAGACCCTTACCGAGACAACCTCGTGAACAGAAGGTTGGCCCCCGCACCGCCCGCCGCCGCCGCCAGCGCGCGCGGCCGCGGCGACGCTTCTAGTTCTCATTTGGGTGTTAACACGACCATTAGCCGACTGTCGACCGGTCGATTACAATTTTACGAATCGCCGTATTCATATAGTCTATTATTTTTCAAACTATGTTTACGAATACCGTTCGAAAACGATGCAGAACTCTTGAATGTCGAATGTGATACATATTTTGAGAAATCGCCGCAGCGGAATTAGATCGATTCGTAAAATTCTAATCGTATACCTACAGTAATTGGTTGTAATGAGATTTGTTTTTAAAATTTTTAATTAGAGCGGCTATTTGTGGTTCGACAGTACCATTTGAAAATGGATGTGGAAGAGTGATTACGGAGCTCCGACCCCGCCCTTGTTTAGCACTGAGCAATTACTTAGCGCCGAGGCCCCGACTTCGACACGTTCCCAACCAACTCTGTGTTGTAATACACGATAAATATACTAGCGACGAACTACCAACTACCTACCGATCACTTTGTTAATTAATATTTTTCTATATTATTTGAAAAGTAACTCTCTTGAGAATGTTTTTTTTTTTAAACTCTTCACCCGTAATATTTTCCTAATAGAAGTCTATACACACCATAGACTTAGAGGAGTTAGTCCTGTCTGTTTATCTTCACTCTTCCATGTTTCAAAACTAGTTAAACAATGGGGTGGCATTGAGCAACACAATGTCCAAGGAGTGCACGTTAACATAGATTAGATATGAACTAGCGGTTTGTTTAGTGCGCCCTAGCCACGCACTAGTCGATTAATTTTATGTGGTTGTGTTAGATATGTAGATATATAGTGTTATCGATAGTTTAACGAGTTTGTTTTTTTTTTTTAAGGAATGGCATAGGTGACATCGAGCGTAATGTTCAATTTTTGTTTTTAAATTTTAATTTCTAGGTAACTAACTAGCTTCGGGCACATTGTGCCAAGGACGTTTACTAGTTTTTTTTTTAACAAAGTAATATTTTTTTAATACATATATCGCTATATATTGTGTAGTATATTTATTTATATATATAGATATCGTTTACTATCGAGGCACCCGCCTACCGTGCAACCGTTAGTTCGCTTGCCGCCACCACAAACACTACATAACTGTTAAGCTTTTGTGAACTTCGCGTCTCCTTTTCTCTATTCTCTGGTAAGGTCTTAGCTTAGATGTATCTCCGTTTTGCTTACGCTTACTTCCTTATTTTCTATTCGTGTGGAATTTGCATGTTACCGTGGCAGCGTGTCGTTGGGATTTTCTCCGCTACGAACATATACGATGTCGGGAAAACGTTTATTTTTAAATAAATGAACTAATTGAAACTTTCCTTATAAATATTTCTATATCGCAAATGGTTTTCACTGCATCGTTTCTGTTTAATGATAAGCTTTAATATGATGCTGAAAAAAAAGGTTAAAAAGTTAAGATTTACTAATATTCTGCATTTCGGTAATATTGAACGCAACATTTTCTTTAAAAAGCAATTCATATTAAGGCGTGCTAGTTTCCCTTACATTTGCAACCAAAGCTTCTAACTGCTTCTATTTAGCGAATAATAATTATTTATGATACTTATTTAAAATAGATGATTATATTATCCTCGAGTAAATTTAACATTCTAGAATGATGTCTGTATGTAAAATAAATAAATAATAACTTCGATGCGTCAGCGATATGAAGATGTGATGTGACATGTCGAGAACTTAACTTTAAAATTTTCTATCGCATCTGTATTTTTACATTCAGTCATCAATCTTACAGTTCGTAAATCCCCAATTCAATGAATACAAAAATAATTTTGTCTTAAATAGTAAATAAATAAGTCATCATTTTGTTTTCAAAATCCCGTTGTCTATTCTAAATCTCGTTACCAAGAGCCGGCTTTACAAAGAACACTTAATCTTGACAATGAGAACACGAAGAGTGCTTTGACTCCTAATATTATTTTCTCTGCTATTACATTAAAATATAGTAAAGGTTTAGAGAGTTTGCCTCGATGGAATGCGCTTGAACCAGAAGAGTGCTTTTAGTCGCTTTACAATTATATCGCCGGCTCTTCAGAGATAACTTCATAGATTACTCGAGGATAGCATTGCAACCTTCGATTGGCCGTATCGTAAAACTGTGTCGGGGTGTCGTCAGGCTTATCTCTATGGCGTACGGTCAAATCGGCATGATCCAAGCGGCCGCCGGTTTCTTCGTGTACTTCGTGATCATGGCCGAGAACGGATTCCTGCCGCTCAAACTGTTCGGTATCAGGAAGCAATGGGACTCGAAGGCGATCAACGACTTGACCGACTCCTACGGACAAGAATGGGTGTGTATCGGTTACGAACGAACTTTACTTTTATGAGCTGACAGATGACAGTATTTCGTAGATTCATTTAATGTTATGATCACCAGTACATCGGTGAAAATGATCTCTCTCATATTTTTTGTTTAGATATACGGTAACACGTATAATTTTTCAATTGTGCTTTTTTTCTTAGTCCATTGACCCATCCGAACGCGACCTAAACTAATAGGAATCTTAATTTTTTTACGATTTTTCCAAAACGAAATCCTCCAAGGATACTCCGTGCCTCGTGATTTATCGTGCGTTGTCATTTTCCAGACGTACCGTGACCGCAAGGCGCTCGAGTTCACCTGCCACACCGCCTTCTTCGTGTCCATCGTGGTGGTGCAGTGGGCCGACCTGATCATCTGCAAGACCCGCCGCAACTCAATCATCCACCAGGGCATGCGCAACTGGGCCCTGAACTTCGGCCTGGTGTTCGAGACCGCCCTCGCCGCGTTCCTCTCCTACACGCCCGGCATGGACAAGGGCCTCAGGATGTACCCTCTCAAGTGAGACATTCAGATATCGGTCGCCGTGCAGCTGCCGGCTGCTACATGGCTGGTCTTAATTTATATTTTTTCTTATTTACAATGGTGCTGGCAGTTTTTTTGCCGGGTTTTTTCTTACAAAGCCGAAGAACAACGACTAAAACATATAAGACCTTCATTATGTGTTCGTATGTATCTTATAATGAATAGACCTATGTACTTGAGTTTGGGTCGAGTTATCAACAAATACTGATGAGCGGTCGTTCGCAGGTTCGTTTGGTGGCTGCCCGCCATTCCGTTCATGCTGTCGATCTTCATCTACGACGAGATCCGACGCTTCTACCTGCGCCGCAACCCCGGCGGCTGGCTCGAGCAGGAGACGTACTACTAAGCGGCGGCGGGCGCAGTCCACACCGCCGCGTCGTGCATCAGTTAGTTACCGCGTACAGTTCATTTGTGTTCTTATATCAGACTGACAGAGGTCGCGGTGCCGTTCCGGTATATGTGTAATCGCTGTCGTGTACGCTTCTCACCGCTTGCCCGCCGCCCCGCGCCGCGCCGCGCCCCCCCGCCGCCGCGCATCGTGTCGTGTGACGTGAGCGCGGGACGCGGCCTCGCCTCGTCCCTCCTCGTCAACTATCTATGTATATATGCACAGCGGGCTATGGAGTTTGACACGTGTGTGATCGTTCTAAAATATGTTACGAGTATTTGTTGTTTAAAAGAAATTTTGTGAATCGTGTTATTTTTGTATTGAGGTGTTTCAACTTGTTGTGTAGCGCGCGTAACGCGACGTGGAATCTCATTCGGGTGTTCGTTGAATCTCAGAGGGCCGCGCGCCGGCCCTCCCCCCACCTCCCCCGTGTCGCGAGGCCGCGCCCCGGTGCACGGTCACGATGTTACGCGCAAGCGGCCGCCGACTCGGAATTCATGTTACAGTAGCTCGCCATCGGTTATTCTACGACATTATAAGATAGAGATAAATAATAATACTTATAAAATTGTTTTTCACATACTTATATGATAAGTAATAAAATATCGTTTAGCGGTAGATGATCGTTCGCGGAGCCGCCCGCCGCGCTCCGTGCTCGGCGGCCAACGAAAAGCATTTGTTATAATATTACAGTTAAGAAGCCATTATTATTATAATTTAAGTGGATTTAGATTAAGTTGAATTTTTCGAGTGAATAAAGTTTAGTTGACGATTCGATTGGGTGCATGGTGTGCGAGAGGTCGATGTGGAGTGCCTGAGTCTTAGCGTACTACCGCTTACTGTTAGGTAGATAGTTGAAATTTCGATGCCGATTTTCAATCGTAAAGTAGTTAAATAAAGCATTGACAGTCGCGTGCGCGCCGACCCTCGCCGCCGGCCCGCTAGAGGGCCCGCGGACCTTACACATAGGCTGCTCACGATAAATATGTAAGATTTTATTTCTTAATTAAATGATAATAAACAAACGTAGGGATGCGTAATTAGAGAATTTTTAAAATTATACAGTTACGATATAGAGGCGCCGTCGCGGGCCCCGCCCCGCCGCCGCCGCGTTACCTAAACTATAACCTTATAGCGGATAAATCTAAATTATATGAAATGTTTATAGATCTAAATGATGTTCGTTTGTTTAGAGTGACTCTGTGCTTGTTCGATGACGTATACGTCTCGCCGCGGGCGTCGGCCGAGGACGGCGACCGGTGGTCCCGTGTCCGTGAGCTATTCGTTTGATGTACACCGTAGGACTAACTTTGTTTTGCGTTCGACAGTTCTTTACACCGTTTCATTTTATAGTATTACTCTGTTGGCTAGGAGCGCTGTAAAAATGTAAGTGTTAATAAAAAAAACATTTTCAAAATACTAACCTGATGTTTTATTCGTTAGATAGTCACCCCGAGACCCCGTATTTGATGCCCGTTAAACGGAATTGTAATAGGTTGCCCTTCATAATTGAAACAATAATGGATGAACATCTGGGAAATCGTAGCATCCTTAAAAGTTTCATTCGGCAAAACAGAAAAAAAAATATAGACGAATTGAGAACCTCCTCCTGTTTTTGAAGTCGGTTAAAAAAAGAAAGAAAGTACCGTCACGCCAGGTCCCTGACGAGGTAGGCAGAAAGCAGCGAGTGCCATATATCTATGTCCTTGCAAAACAAAGCAGACGTTTTAGAATGTATAACCTAAAGTAGAAAATGAGAACTATTTTGTAACTTTTTATTTATGCCAATTAATCTATGTATAAAGAAAAATGTATTATCAAGATTCCACTACAATACAACAATAACTATTGTTGTACATTCACGGCTATTTCCCATAGCGGTAGGCAGAGACTAAGCATTACCACTGTCCTGACAAACACTCCATTACTTTTTTCTACTGACATCAAAGTATTCATACAGCCACTAATAATAGTTGGTAACAACTGATAAGAATAGCGAGATAAGACAAAACATGAAATTATTATATGCTTTTAAAACCTAAGTCATTGACTCCTGGCATATTGCAATGGTTTATTATTTAAAAAAAAACAAGTGGAAAGCTACGATAAAAACAAACTCTCCTCCCTCTCTCTCTCTCTCACTCGAGTATCTCAGTGGGAGTTATGAGATGCGAATTAATTATCCAAGCACCTCTAAAGCAAATTTTATCTCGACTTCATTTTAAAGAAGGCCCTCCAACTAACGAGTGTTCTCGAGTCGACCTCATCACGCCATATTATGTTGGCTGTGGCTATTAGCACACTAGCGACATCTTGCTTTAGTTGGAGAAACACTTCGTCAGGAGAAAAATCGATATTTCGAACAGTGTTTAGGTACTTGCGTACTTCGTTCGAGCTTACTCACTGGTTATTTATTGAAAGAATTATAACACTTTGAATGAATTATGTTTCAATGGTAGGCGATTCCTTTATAAAATAAACTATTAAAATGACTGGTAAGTAGGTATACCAAAAGTATATTTAGAACTATTGTTTACCGTTTCTATTGTTAACATTTTAGTCCCACTACGCTCAGAGATTGACAATTTTATATCATAGCAGTTAGCTTTGTATTAGTACATAGTAATATATATGTATTTTTAACACCTCGGTAGCTAGCATCGTAGTTGTGTGCTTAAACTAAAAAAAAATGGTTCGACCCCATTCAAAGAAAACTAAAATTAACATTTCGAGCACTCGATTTAAGAAAAAAAAACAGAGAAAATCCTATCCTATGTGTGTAGTTATAGTTACTATCCTATTCTATAAACTGCTATGAAATATTCAAATTGGGTCTCTCATTCCTTTGCCTACGTTGCGTTGTTACGATAGAAATGGAATTGTGTAAACTAAGTTTGTTGGAACAAGAGCGCTTTGTTATGCTTATTCCTACTACGCACTTTCATAATATACTGTGATAGAGCTTACATTATTGTGGCTTATTAAATACAATGCCTAACAGTATTAATAACGTTATTGCTTAATTAATTTGCCCTGCACACGCCCTGGATATAACAATGTCTCGGCGCCCATACAATTGTGTACATTTCAGCAAAATAAATAACATTTGAATTTAAATAAAACCATTTCCATTGTAGGCTTGAATTTTAAATAGGTATACAAAGCAGAAAAATTCCAGGTTATAAGGTCGAGTCAAAAAAAGTAGTGAGCTTGGGTCAAGCAAACATTGCCCATTCGCGACACGGTGACCCTGTTATGTAAGTTGGATAAACTATATTTATGGTCCACGCCATTATATTCCACGCAAGAAACCGCTCGAGTGAAACAAAAAATTCACTCATACAACAGTGAACTTATCAACTTTTTTGCTATTATAGTCATGGATTGTTTCACATATTATAAAGATAATATGTAGGTAATTGTGAATTGAATCTTTTCTGTGAAACCGCTTTGTTCGTCACTCGTAATAAAACCAAATTACCAAACGTATGTGTGTGTTTTTGTTGTCCTGCCATAAAACTAATTAAGTTCCTAGAACCTTTAGGCTATATTAGATCAATTAAACACTGATAACTCTGACTACCTAGTTATTTTTTTGGTCTTGTGTTTCGATAATTTTTAAGGAGTGGTTGAATACAGAAGATTAAGTTTTTTTTATTTGGGTGAGTAGTCTTGAGCCCTTCGATTTTAAGCACGACCAGCACAGATTGTTTGTGCCTACAACCTTAAATAGAGTTCGCCATATAACTTATTGCCTTAATTTAATTAATGGAAGCTATTTTTATTTATCGCGACATTATTGATTTCATCCGAGTATAAGTAGATATAATTCATGTTTCCCAGCATGGAGGCTGCGTTAATATTTAGTGCCTCACACCGAAGCAAGGGGTGCGTTGATGTTTCTCCTCTATGTGGTATCCGCAGATGTCTATGTTACTACGTACTTAGATTAAGTTAAAACGCCTTGCGGTTTTATGGGAACAAACGAATATAGATAGTTTAGCAGCAGAGTGTGACTATGTTTTTGGATGATTTTCAAATAATAATTACCCGCAATTTGTTTATAGCTGTAACGGTATGCAAAACAAGCGCTCATTGATTTTCTTTCTTTGTTTATCATTTGACTTGTTTAGGTAGTCCTACAGAATAGGTTACGCCCTTCTGACTCATTATACCTACGCTATGTTATCTTGATTAAATCTTATTTCATGTTTAGTACAAAAACAATATTTTGATTTTCATGCGTTCCCTGCTCATTTATGACTGTATTCATAAGTGGGTATTTAGGCCTTAGATATGAATCTAAGGCCTAAATAAAGGATTGAACTAATTCCTTTCCAATTCAATAGATACGCTCATGTGGGAACTGGATAAGTTCAAAGACATTATTTATGTGAGCCACATCAAACGGCGGCTATTGCGGGAAGACTGGACCACTTGGCACCGGTCCAGTGTCCTGATTGTGTCTGTGCGAGTGGAACGCCGTTTTATAGGTGAGTCTATCTCGTTATTACATCTCGCTGAATTTTCAGTATTGTCCGGTAATCTTTTGAAGTCTCACATACTCAAAGTTACGAGCTTTGCATCGATTAAAAATACTCCTTTGTATTGGATAAATTTAAATTTATAGGTAATAATTATAATGAAAATTGTATTTGTATAATAATTATAATGAAAATTGGCACAAAGGTATGTAAGTACATAAAATTATTCGAACAGAACATGTTTGAAACTGCTATATGAAGTTATCATTCAACCGTATTGCGCATATTATAATACCTTTCTAATCTTAGATAAGAGTTTACGTAGTACTGTTACCTGTGTTTCATCTAACCATTATCATTATAGCAATAGATGGATATCATGAAATATTCCCTAAGCAATTTGGTGTGGTGTTACGTAGACTTATTTTTCTAAGGGCCACTGCGAGGTCACGTGCGCCCTCGCCCTTGACGACAATATCCCGTCGCTTCATTACTCTCATATATACTTCGCTTCGTTGTAGGTACCAGCGAACGTGAGTCCTTCGCCCTATAGCCGAGTAGAGCGTTCTACACGCCCCGCCGTGCCCCTGCCTCACCGCGCATGCGCAACATTGACAGCCAGCGTTCATGCCAACACGTCCCAATTCTCTCCATTACGATTTTAATAAAATAGCTTTCGCCTGGAAAAAGACACTTGAAGTGTACACATCTGCATACGTTTTGCGTACGCGGTGTGGAATTGAAATAGGTGGGAGCGTGAGTACTCCACGCAGCAATGAACGAGTGAGCCAGGATGGTGGCCAATATCGGCGTCTTAAGCCCGTCTAATGGTAAACACTGTTATCTGTTGTTTAGTGTCGTTTAAATGTGGAGTGAAACAAAACAAGCCTGCTTTACACAGTGGAGGCGACAGCGTACATCAGTGCCGTAGCAGCGTTCGCCGTCGTCGTTCTGGTGGTGCTGCTGTTCCTGGGTAGGAGATGGTGCTACTCCACCATCTTTGGGAGGAAACGCTGCCATGATGATATCCTCGCCGTAAACGCTGGCATCTCCGCTCCCGGAATCCCCCTCGACAATGCTCCGTTTGGTAAGTATTTCACGGTTTTTGTTACTTAGTTTTTTTTCTTACATGTATATTATAAATTTGTAATATTTTGTAGATAGACACATATATGTAAAACTTCCGAATACCGCCCATCGTTAAGTAATATTTATCTTTCTAGAACTTAATAACTCAATTAGTTGTAATCTCGTTCCAACAGATCCTAGATCCCTGATTTAGATAAGTATTGTACCTACAGTGCCTAGTAAGTAGTACTATTTAAATGATGAATATTTAAAGCTGTTTTAAATATATAAATAACGACGTTGAAAACCTCTGTTAGTGCAATAAATTAGATAGCGATTAGTGCATTTAAGTACTTGTCTAAACTAAAATGATACGCCGATAAAAGAAATACGGACCACTCAGTTGGCTGGCCAGTTTCTACAAATATCCATTTTATCAAAGCTGGGGCATTTTAGTGTGGACAACCGTTAGTGTAGCTACCTATCGCCTATTATATCGATTGACGTTGTCCGTACATCTGTGTTGTTATAGATGCTTTGTCGAAACCGATCCATTACCCCGAACGAATATTCACGTTCGAGACCTCCGACTCGGATGAGGAGCTGCGCTTGCGCATACAGCAGGTGAGAATTCAATTTGAACGGTTTGTCACTGTATCGGTGTCACGGTGGTTTATCATTGCGTTCGTGTCGTGGGTTCAGTTTAACGTTGTTACACTTTGGTCCTTCGAGCCGGATGATTGGATTAGTGTACAGTCAATTTCATGGTTTTCAAATTCACGTTCATCCTGATTGTAATGTTCATATTGTATTTGTATTAATTTTGCTTTTGTTATTTTTTTATTACTAAAAAACTAATGAATTTGAAAATTCAGAATTATAGATGCTTTTGAAATTTATTCGGTGTAATAGACTGGCTTAGTTGGAGGACTAAAAGCAATTAGTTGCATCGTAGATATAACAATAGTTTTGTTCCTAATAATACGTAGCGGTATTATTTATAACAATAAAACTAAATTTGTTGAACTTTATTCCTGTTCTGCATATGATTCTATCATAGTCCCTATACCAGGATAAGGAGGAAGTGGAATGTCATTACGAGGAGAAGAACGAGAACCAAGCCGTCACGAAAGTGGACGTGGAGATCGTACAGAACGCGCTACGGGAGACAAGCTTGCGGGAAACCAGCCTGAGGGAGACCAGGATCGATGACGTGGTTCCCCAACGCGCTGAGTACATCCACACCCTGGAAGCGCAGAGCAGTGTCGACAGTGATGTACTTGCCCACAATGTAAGTTACAGTCTTTAGTCATCTCAACTAATCCATCTAGACATAATCTGGCATATTCATTATACGATATATCTCCATATATACTGGTATATAAAATTGTATGTTTTTTATTATATTTTGTTCTACAAAATTTTACAATAAAGTTTGTTTATATACATACCTATAGGTATATTCTCTAATTTTGTGAACAAAATACCGACAAAAGATATGGTTTTAATAAAATAATATTGGACATATAATCTAGACCTAAGAATAAATATTCACTATTAAGCTAATAACTAGAAGTAAAAAGTAATTAAAAAT
>DWDX01003423.1:0-13156 GCA_018245675.1 Agara michaeli | reverse complement strand
TTAAAAGTAACATTTTAAATGTAATTCTTGTATTGTAGGAAATCAACATATGGATCATCCAGTGGAGTGTCAGTGCATACCCAGCAAACTGTCACTGCTGCTGTCAGTCGTTCTTCTTCTCCCACTGTTGTGTAAGTAAATATTCATTATTTCAGTAAACTTTGTACTAACTAGTGAATTAAATTATATAACAAAATATTTAAATCTCAAATAGTTTTATATTTGCAGTAGATATATATACTTTTGCTGTATTCAAGCCATTATTCATTTATAAGACAGTTATACTGACAACCAAATGTGATACCCGTATACTTACCTTAGTCTTAACAAAGAGTTCAGGTGGACATTGGTATGTCACCTGGTGGTGATCTGATGTTCTGAGGACAACAGCAGGGAACCATTGCATTGTCGAAGGGAAGTCTATGGCTAGCAGTTGACCTCGTAGGCTAATGTTACATACATGTAAATGGCACAAGTTACATTACGTCATATGTTTCTTTACAGAGCCATAAATAATGTGGTTAACAATGTAGCAATTGAAGAGCCAATGGAGGAAGAATGGACATATGATCCGAATGAGCCTCGCTACTGCATTTGCAACCAAGTGTCATATGGAGACATGGTTGCCTGTGACAATCAAGATGTAAGTACTGTGTGATATAGATATGACTTAAATTGAATGTGCATGTTTATATATGGAACAGAACTTAATACATACATTTATATCCATTTATTGAGGCTATTTCAGCATTGGTTTTAATTTTCAAAAGGACCATAAACTTGCACGTCCAATTATGAACATTGTTTACCATACATACTACATTCAGATTGAGACAAACAGTGTTGTTAAATTTGAATGTGTTAGGTGTGAGTAAATGTGCTGTGACATTTCAACATATTGCAACTGAAACCTTGCAACATTTTGTGAAATTAGTTCCCCTATTTATTTTTCCATTTGTTTGGTTTTCAGTGTCCGTTCGAATGGTTCCATTACCCGTGCGTCGGCATCACAGCGCCGCCAAAAGGCAAGTGGTATTGCCCGCAGTGTCAGACCAACATGCGTCGCAACCGCGCCCATCGCAAAAATTAATTATTCGTATAACACCATTGTATAAGGTGTCGTTGTTGTTCGTAAATAACATTGTCGTAGTGCATATTAAATAATCTCCATATGAATTGCTTGTTTTATTTATAAGTGCATACTTTTCGTACGATCCACGTTATTATTTTTAAAAGTTGTTGAACAATCGATTATAACGAATATACATTTCAGTTATACTTAGCACTACAGTAAGACATGATTAAGTACATATATCTATATTGATTATTATCAGCACCAGACGCTTAAATTTAATGGTACATTTAATTTAATGATAATTGTCTCCGCTCGTAACAAAAGGAGTGGCTATAAGGTATATTGACTGACTTTATTATTTAGTAGTTATCCAATTTGACTATAGAGCCGGGAGTTCTGTATTTGATTTCCACCGTAAACAAACATTTGTGAACTTTGTCTAGATGTAGAATTATCCCAATAACATTACATGGCTTTACTTCAATTTTAATTATTGTTCCAATTTCACTTCCAATTACAATAATGCAGTGCGATATAAGCCGTAATTTTTTTAATACGAGCGTTTAATACGAGCCTGCATCTAATCGAATTTTATTTCACATAGTCTGTACAATTTTCCAGTTATTTATACTTAAAATTATCATTAAGCTAATGCCTTAGCCTATCAAATAATTAAAAATAAAAATGTGAATCGTGATGTCATTATCATTATCATCTGAGCGTTTTCTTGCAAAAAATATTGATTGGAACAGAATTTTCTGGAATTATCTAGCCGTATTATTTTTAGCATCTGGCAACACTGTCAAATTGTTGAAGGATATAAATGTACGTAATGACTTGATTGATGAAGGTTTTGTGTGGTTATATTATCTGTCGCTTTATGTTTGTCATTGCATAAATTTCACGTTGTGTTGCCGAAAAAACTGTTTTTACTAGGGAAAATTTAAGCATTTAGTAAAAGTTTACCATGGCTGAAATAAAGATTAACGAGGTGAGTTAAGATCATATAAGAAAATAATGGAAAACCTATAAATTGGTATTACATTACTCAATGCATGCCTATTCTAAATGATTGCAGTTGCGCTGCGACATCGATGAGTTGAATGTACTTTTAAAGCAAGCTACGCGCAAGAGAGTGCAAGATTTACTGTCCTTAGAAATTAGGAAATTGGAGACAGAATTAATAAATCTTAAGGAGGGCGAAAAAAACAGAGTATCCAATGTTTCGGCAACTGCCAGCACTTCCGCTAAACAGGAGAAGCGGTATAAGATCAAACTTAATGGATACGGTATGTGTTTATTGTGTATCGATTGATAACATTATATTCGTGCGTATCATAGATTTTTTTTATACATATACTAAAGCTGAGAACCTTTCTACACATTCGCATCATAATCTGGGCATCTATACCGACCCTAAATGTAAGGATTTCTGTTTTTTTCTTATCTACTACTAAATCTACTGTCAAATTATTCCAAATCATGTATTTCATTATTATATTCTACTAAGAGGTAAAAGCTGTGTGTCAAAAATTAACGGATGGAAACTTAGTCGAGAAATAAGTGTTATATAATATATATAACAGGGTATATATATGTACAGCCAAATACAAACTATTATGATTTAACCATTGAAGATAATTTAACAAGACTGTTAATTTTCAAACATTGATTACATATTTTCCAGGTTGGGATCAATCAGACAAGTATATAAAGGTGTTTGTTACATTGAAAGATGTACAGAAATTGCCGAAGGAACAGGTGTACTGCAAATTGACAGAGCGCTCTATGGAACTGCACGTGGAGAACTTAGACAATAAGGACTATCTGCTTGTCATCAATAAACTGCTGGATGCAATTAACATTGAAGAAAGCCACTGGAAACAGAAAACTGGTAATAAACAGTAATGGACATTGTATGTCAGACACCATCGCATTATAGGGCTTCATTAGTACCTCACAATTCTACTTGCAAATCAACCATGTAATTATGCATAGTTGTAAAAATATGTCATCAAAAATATAGACTATAACATTTGTTTTAAGTAGAAATTTATTGGGTTTTTATATTGTACATACAAAAGTAATACATTGTTTACAGATATGGTAGTAATATTCTTGGCAAAGAGTCACCCGAATCAAAAATGGTCTCACATGACTGAGTTGGAGAAAAAGTTTGAGGACCAGCGAACCAATCGCTTCAAAACTGCAGACATGGACAAAACAAATCCCCAGGATTCGATTATGAGTCTCATGAAAAATATGTAAGTGAAATCTATTGCAGTAAAAATATTAATCTCGCTATTAGCCAAGGCCACCTATTACAGCAGTATTGGAGAATTTCTATGTTTTCTGAGGGTCTGTCTGCATGAAAGCTAGAAAAAGTATCATACATGTAAAATCACCAACTTCGCAAACCCTTAATTTTATCCAGTAGTTACTAATTTTTTTAGCACTTTCTTCAAAATTGGCAGATTTTCTAAATGTCGTCCCTTACTCCCTAGGGTGTTACTTTCTACGAATATTGAAATATGTAATTCTTAATTTCTGAAATTTCTATTTTATAGCACTTGCTTCAAAATGGGCAGATTTTCAAACAAACTCAATCCCTATTTAACTGCCTCCTTTTGAATTTTTTCCCACCCTCCTATTGTCTCTTCTTTAGCCGCCTCAGGGGTGGAAAAGAAAATCCTTCCTTGGTGGGTACATACATAATGGAAGGAATAAACTGTTATAATGTCATGTTTCTAGATTCAGTAGCTTAAGCTCTGTGATGATGAATCAGTAAGTCAGAATATGTGTTTTTATGTATGTGACATGCAAAAGTTTACATAGTGTAAGTGCTTATTGTTTAAATTGATTACTTTTAGGTATGAAACTGGTGATGATGATATGAAAAGAATGATTTCCAAAGCATGGTATGACGGCCAACACCAAAAGAAGACAGATACAATGGATTTTTAAGTAGAAGATTGTAAGCAAATATTACTTTAAGAATTAAACCAATTAATCAACTATTTATGGTTTTTTTATTGATCAACAATATTTTTTCGTTTTAATTCTTGTCCTTTGTTTTCGACTCTTATTGGTCCACTGATGGACTGGATCTCGCCTCATAGTCAGAGGGATTTCGACCATAGTCTACCATGCTGGCCGAGTGCGGATTGGCAGAGTTCACACATCTCAGAAAGTATAATAAACCATATCACATATCTAAGGTGTGCAGGTTTCCTCACGATGTTTTCCTTCATCGTTATATATATAGCTTTTAGTTTCGGCTTTGTGAAATCATTTAGAATTTGCTTGCAAGACGCAATATTTGCAACTATCTATTTCTGTTGTTGAAATTAACAAAGCAGCAAATCATTAAAGATATGATTGTATTGTATTGTAGAAGTTATGGTTTGTGAATTTTAAATCCTTTTAATTTTAAATTTTATGTAATTACTAAGTACTTAAGTACATTGCAATGCAATAAATAATTGTACCTTTGTTATAGTTCTACTTCATATCAATTCATATCATTCATTCATTCATCATTCATATCATTCACTTTCATATCTTAGAGATTTTCGAATATTTTGATCAAACTTGAGTTTTCGTATTTTATCTTATGACGTATTAAAGGGCGTATTTAATGGTAAGGGTTACGTTAGTACAATATTGTAAGTAATAAAAAATCAAAGCAATATGCAGGAGAATATATTTTATTAATCTACATGTAGTGAACATCTACAATAGATAAACATTTAAATAGCATTTAACATGAATAACATATTTGAACAAAGTTTAAGTATTAGTAACGCCGGTAATATAATGTCGAGTAAGATCTGTTCTCGCCGAATAGACAATTTAATCCACTTTGATAAATCTCGTAGAAGTCAGCCAGCTTCTCGAACTGTAACATAAAGAGAATTGTTTAAAATAAAAATAATAGCACAACACTACATTTTATATAAATATTTAATATAAGACGTACCTAGTTTTATCGTTTTCCTTTTGACGAAATACTCGCTTGAAGACTACAAATATGTAGATTCCTTGTAGTGCATAGAAGAAGTATTGCCAATAGAATAACATGTTCGATTCATTCTTAATTATTTCATTCTGTAAATCAAATGGCTTCTTTCCCGCCGTACTACTAACTTCAGTAGCGAATTCAGTATTTCGTCGAGATTGATCACGCTCCAAGTCAGTATGCCGTTCCCTCAGACTTACATACGTCTTATCATTCGCTTGTCTATCCTGGTGGAATTCAAAAGTAGATCGCAGCATGCGTGTTTCTTTAGATGCCCGAGGTTGTAAGCTCTCTTTCGTACGATACCGTTCCGAATCACTGTGTGGAATAATTCTTACAGCAGTCATTTCCCTTGAATGTACTGTACGCGAATCTGTTCTAGAGCGTACAGAATATGTTCGACGTCGCTGTTCTTCAGATATGTCACGACCTTGTCTTTCCGCAAGTCGTACATTTCTTACATTTATGTTAAGTTTTTGAATGCGGACGGTGTAGTTATCAGTGATACTTCTCAGATCTTGTAGGCGTCTTTCACGTTCAACAGAAATAATTCTATGTGCGCGAACGTTATCTCTTGCATAATATTTGGCTTTTGTAATATGGTTTCGTTCATCCTTGGAACGTGTATTTTGTTCATCGTGGCCAGAAGCAACGTGTTTATTGTTAATTATTCTTTCTTCGGATTGGCGTATGTTTCTCTCTACGGAAAGAACTCTGTCCCGCATATTGGTTCTTGAATGCCTGTCGTCATTACTGATATCAATTGGCAAACCTCGTACATTTGGGTTTTGTTTGCCTACAATATGTTCATTTGAAACTTTCTTAATGTCTGGTTTACGTGTTTCGCGGTCTCCATTCATTAATGTGTGCTCTGTTCTTAAGTTCGATTTTCGTTCCGCACGGGTGTATCTGTATTCATTCACACCCCTTATTAAATCCGATTTGGGTACTTGTCGTTCGGTAGAACGGGTTCTTTTATGATTGTTATCATGTACATACTTCTCAGTTCTCCTATTATCGTCGTGCCCATTTCTTGATGTCATATTTATTCGTCCATAGCGTTGAGCGACATCTCTATCCGTAAATCTCCTTTCAGATGATTGACGTACATTGTGTTGGGCGACAACAGTTCTCTCGTGAAAAACATCTCTTGTAGATCTACCCGCATTCCTTACATTGGTGTTTTCATCTCTGGTCCGGAAATGCTTTTCTTCGCGAAAGCAAGCAAGGTGTTCTTGTATAACCCTTCTTGCATCTGATTGGTGTTCACTACGTTCGACTGAAACGGCTTTATTCCGTATTTGTTCCCATGAACATCTTGTGCCGAGTACAATTGGGCTGCGGTGTTCTCTTGCATTTGAACTGCGTTCACCTGCACTGCGGAAAACATGTCTATCTAATACTCTGTACCTTTCCTCCAATGCTGGGCTATTCTTGGATCTTTCTAGAATTGTGTAAGCTGAATGTTCATTCGAAATTCTTGCAACTGATTTACCTCTTCCTAATTCAATGGTCATAGCTATCTGACGGGTACCGTCTCTCGAATTCCTTTTGTTGTCGATTCGAAATCTTTCATGGTTCCCTAAGTGGATGGAGTCATTTGTATTTGCACCTCTTGTTGCTCGATTTCGACTATCGTGTCTATCCGTTACTCTGTGAGCATTTTGGCGGACGTCATGCTCCAAAGATTTCATACTAAGGTTTCTATCGTATCTTTCAGTATTCCTATTGTTAGACTCCCTATTCTTTGCAAATGAATTTCGGTCTTCACGGTTGCGATCAATATTCTGTTCCATAATACTTCTCGCATCAGATTGATGTTTGGCAAATCTTTGGTCATCTCTTAAATTCGTTTCCATGTTTCTAATATCGGCACCTGATTTTCTGTTTGTGGTACGTACTTCGCGACTGTTAGCGTTGGGTATATCCCTAAGTGCTCTAGACTCTTGTTGGCGTACGTTTTGTTCAATGGCAATAGATTTGCGTGTGCTATCCCTTGCATACGTTTCATAATTTGTTAAACTGGTGTGCCTATTTCTGTGTTGTTCGCTGAGGCTGCGACGAATGCGTTCATTTGTAACTCGCCTCGCGTCTTGTTCATTTAGGTAGTATTTCAATGAAATAACTTTTTTTGCATTATCATCTTTTGCATACTTTTCGTTGTTTCGATCAGTGACATCGTCTCTTCTGTTTGCATATCGTTCGTCACGGCTAGGAGTTACGCGCTCATGTTCTTTCCTTCTTGCGTCCGATTGCCGTACGTCATTTTCGGTGCGAATAGTTCTTTTATGAATAGTGTGTCTTGATAATCTTTCAGAAATTCTAGAGATGGTGCGTTCAACTTCATGATTAGTGTTCTTTTTCGTCATCCGGTTTGTTTCATTTGGACTTTCCGAAGTTTTCGTATTATGGCTACATGTGATATGTCTATCCTTGATTTGTGCAATAATTGTTTGGTGATTATCGCTCTCAGTAGAAGCTTTTTTTCCAGAGTTATCTCTTGTAAGTCTCTCTTTATTCATCGAACTATTTTGCACCTTCCTAATATATGCCTCCTCCCCACGAGCAATGTCCGTACTTCTTACGGTGTTACGGTCATTATTCCTAATAATTCCACGTTCCCGCCGATCTAATTGTGTTCTAGTGCGATCGAGAACTTCGTCTGAATCTTTTATGAGGTCTCGCTTGAAAATATTTCGTTGAATTTTATCTCGCCGACCTCTGTTCGCGCATTCTGTATCTTCATGAGACGATTGAAAATGTAAAGAATTATATGTGTCACGGCCATTGTTCGTTAATGTGTTCATATACCGTTGTTCGATAACATTCTTACTTGTATCTCTGATAGTAAAGTCCTGTTGCCTCTCAAGAGCTGCTCGATTTCGCTTATTTAAGGCTAGGTCAAGACGTCGTGAATGTCGCTCACGTGAAGAGAGTGTAGTTAAAACTTCAACACCTCTTACTTCATATTGATGTTTGTTGAAACGAATTTCATGCGGGTCATTCAGGCGTCGGTTTTTGGGTATCAGTTCGTCAGTTTGACGTATCTCATGCAGAGAAACGATTTCGTCTGCACACGTTGTACGTGACAAATAGGTACAACTCTTCCTGCCATCAATTAGGCGTTTCTCCGACAAAATCGTCTGAAGAATACTGAGTATCAGAACTATTAGCAAACGCCAAATATACATATTAACTGCTCTCTGGGTGTAGACACTTTATTTCTTCTTGGTGGGTAGTAGTGTCTCCGTAGAAAGTTGCTTCTGAACTGGTTATAGCAGAGCGAGAGACTCCTTTTATACTGAATCGTACCCTAACCCCATTGAATTTCTATTTAGCGCTAGAACGCCTTTAATTTTCAATATCCTACGCAAGGACACAAAAACTTGGACGTAACAGTCTTCATCCTCGCTTTAGGAAATCGTTTTTAGTACTAAATCGGTGTTCCTTCTGGCCTCACAATTGTAGAGGTAAAAAGCGAAGTTAGTAGTTAGTGGCGTCAAAACTATTGCGAGGCTCCGGGTAGAAGATCTTTGCGAGGCGCCCGATAGCAATGCTCTACGAGGCCCAGACGAAGATCTTTGTCTATTGCGAAAAGTCTGAATTGAAAGTAGGTATTTCTGATGATGGATAAGCAATGATAATATGTTATATATTGTATACTTTACTTTCTGCTAAATCCTTTCGTACTTTCTACTTTCATATAACACATACCAATCTGCCTTATGTATAAAAAAATACTTGCAAGTATCAAGAACACTTATCACACATTCTACGCTAGGTGTTATCGGCGGCCACAGCTGCACAAGAAAATTTGTCTCCGCATGCGAAATAATTATCTGATCTAACTCACTGGAGCAATAGATGGAACCCTATAAAATGATTTTCTTTTACGTCAGTGAAATTTTATTGCGTTCTAATACCTTCTAAGCATTTTTAGTCGAGCCAAAATAAGGTCTATACATCGACATTATCAACATAGTTAATTTTGGAAAATAAATTGCCGCACAACGAATGTGAAGTAAATTTATGTTATTTATTTTACTTATATTTATATTCGTCTGTGCCCCTTTATTATAAATGAGTGCTGATGATAGGCAATGATTCAAACATTGAAAGATAAATATTATTTAATCAACAGTTGATTGATTTCCCGTCTCATCTCAACAGGTACTATCTGATGTTAAAAAAAAACTGCAGTTCTCTGATTCAACATTTATATGCCTCACAAAGGCTTTTCCAAATTGAAGACATCTCCAAATGTATTAGCGATAAGTTAATACATAATATACACTCCTCTGCCTACCCCTTAAGGGGATTACAGGCGTGATGTTACGTAATACATAATATACATACGTACATGAACGTCAGGATATGACAAAAAAATGTAAAACATACGCGATGAATCCGTTCATAGATTTTTAATAAAATATGTATCAATCGCGAAAACTTAAGATATCACTAACTACTTAATTATTTTCATTTATTTTATTGCAGCCTATGATTACCACGTGTTTTGTGATCGCTATGAAAAAAAGGTTGAGTATCACTGATCTAACTCATCACTAATTTGACTACCTACTGTTAGTAGAGGCAATATAATAGCATTGTATAATATTTTGTGTATCAAAGATATTTTCTTTCAACCTTTTTATTGTAAGTATATACAATATAAATAAATGCTGTTCATAAAATAAGAAGTCACGTTCAATTAAACGCATTAACACAACCACCTGTAAATGTATGCGAGGCTGTTAAATTAATTTCTTGCTACTACCGTTTACAATTTGTATTTTTATTTCAGATTCATTACTTTGTAGAGAAATTTCAGAGAACATGTTTGTAGAGAAATTTCTGACTTTTTATAGACATTGAATATCAAATTCAGGCCAAACAGAATTACACAAGTTGTACATTGTGTAAATTCATATAGCTAATTTTGTCAGATAGGTATTTTAAATTGTCTACATGTAAAATATCGTATCTATTTATTTATTTATCAATTGATTATGTTCTACCCATAATTGAATTTACTTCGTGTGAAGCTATTTGGTTTTATAATAAAATTTTACTGGCTGCTGCTTCAGTTTAGAGACCTTGGACTACTTTGAAGGCGTGGATTCCACACCCATACAGGACAAGCATGATGACCTCGTTTGGTTGTTTGATTTGAAATCGGATAGTAGACTAATACTAATAATTATCGAAATATGGTAAGTACCTTAGATACCTCTTGGTTGCATGTACTATTAATACAAACAGCAAGTCAAGGAGTATTATAGGATCATACACTAGCAAACAATTTACCATGATCTTACTCATGCGAAGATCACTGTGCTATTTTGTAAAAAATTACAACGAAATAAGCATTGAAAATGGAAATTTAAAGTCTGTAAATGATATTTGGGATTGGGATCTGTAAAATATTCATATCAAGATTGCTTTTATGTTTTCAAATCTTATATTGAACAACTTAAACAAGTGAGTGAGTAAAACTTCAGTTTGGTTAACCAGTGGTTTATTTTTTCTTAATCCTAATTGTATCCGTAGGATTGGATGACCGCATTGAAGGGTGCCGTCGCTTTCGCCACCTTTTCGCCGGCTTCCTTCGTGATGCTCTGTGAAGAAAAATGTAATGTATCATAAACACAGTTATGTACATAATTTATCAATTAACTTTTCGAGAACTCAGTTCTAGTTTATTTTCATAACACATCAAATAATGTAGGTAAGAAGATGATCATCATTTTTATTGTGTTTGCATCCCATATGAATTGTAGAAATGTAGAATGAAAGTGTCTATTAATAAAATGACCCGTTATGTTATGTTACCTTGAGTTTCCTCTCGTATGCAACTCTGTGGATGGCCTTGAACTTCCTCTTGTTCTCGAGTTTACGGACGACGTCACGGTATTTCCATCCAACTTCATGAGAAAGTCTGCCTACGTGACAATACTGCAAAAATAAACTTGGATATAAAGCATTGCAATTTGACAGTGCAATATTTAAGATTCATGTACAATTCAGATTCAAATAGGTTGCAACATGTGTATACTTTCAGTCGCAAATTACCCTGAAAACATCATTGAGACCGATAAAATTTCACTTATATATTTCAGCACAAGTAAAAACAGATGGTTGTGCAGTATAGAACAAATCTTGTACCTTGCGGCCAGGTTTCAGACAAAAGACGCGAAGAGCTGCAGGGACCACAACACTGCGACGATTGTCGTAAGGCGGAGGACAACCATCATAAGCGCGCAGTCTCCTGAGAGCATCCTTTCCACGTTCAGTTTTGTGTGGGATCATACCTGCAATAATGACACAATAAATTATTCTACCTGAATAATACATTTTGCTTTGTTCAATAAATAATGAGCTTCATAATATATTATATTATCACAGGTTCATCAAATAATGTAGGTAATTGAGAAATAATCATTTAAAGGTAGTTAGTTACAACTAATGTTTTGTGAATTGACACCACAGAGCCAACATTGGCCATATTTAACTGTATACATCATTGTGTGACTTATGTATGTACACAATACAGTCAGTCTATAGTCACATAGAAATTTCCCATAATCAGTCCCATTGGCAGAAACCCCATAGAGCTATCCTGATTCACAGTGTACATAAGGTAATGTTTAATATGTTACCTTAAATAATTTAGTTATTTGATTTTGAGAAAAATGTTTTTCTAGTTGCCAACGGACAGGAATAATAACAATAAGTTTACCAAGCTATAACAACTGGAGGGTAGAGTTTAATTTCAAAAGTTATATATATATATTCATATGTTTGGTATAACAAACTTATCTATTTAATAGACATAACAGTATCTATATGAATATTTATCAGCTGTCTGGGTACCATGACACAGGCATTCAATTGACTAATTTAGAATCTTATAGCGGTAGGCGGTATCCCCAATTATCAATTTGCATTAATAAGGTTTATTTCCAACTAATGTGACTACTATATTATCAGAAATGTTAGCAGTGGATGTCAATATTCGAATTGGCACCTATTGTTCTCACCTCTAACTGTTTTCCAAAGCACTTTGGATGGAGCTCTAAAATGGAATGGTCCACGAGCCGGATTAACATTGCACCTCTTGCGCAAGAATGACATGAACTTCAACTTGTTCCTAGAAAATAAAAGGAATGCTTTGTCAGTAACATAATACAGATATATCTATGATAATCTGCAGGATTACAAATCAGACATTTTTTAAGTAACATCACTGTTATGTTCAGACGCAAATTACCCAATAAAACACATCATTTCACAGAAATTCTATAGGAATCTCGACAGTGCTAGTTTTTAAAATACCAGATGAAAACTGAAATAAGACATGGGTACTAGATTACACAGATATTCTTGGTTTTGGAATATTTGATTAGTGAGTAAGTAATCATATTGTAGCAGCATAAATGGTAATACAATTAGCACAAAGGTATTGTAAATTTACCTGAAGAAGTTACCGGAAATGTTGAGCTGTTCGCATCGCACAACGACAACTTTGTTTCCCTCCAGAAGGACCTTTGCAATGACAGCAGACAATCGGCCCAGCAGATGGCCGCGGCCATCGATAATAATGGCCTGCAAATCCACAAAGCAAAGTTATTCACCGGCATACTATCTGTCGACGTATGGACGACGGTCGATGCGAACCTAACCTATAAGTAGGCTAAAAATATACAATATTCAATTTTTACATTTTCAAATGCTTGTAGCAACGAGCGATTAATGATAATTTTTAATTACCGTCACATTGACTATCTATATTTACTATTGATGTTAGAAATATTAACAGCAAGCACGTGTACTGTAGTTTAATTTACATTCAAGGCGTCTTACAATATAAAATATTTTAAATTAACATTAATATTTTAAACACATTACTCATTAAGCAATCACTATTAAATTGAGGAAATCTTCACGAATATTTTAATTTTCTCCCTCACCTTATTACTAAAGCCCGTCATTTTCACGACAACAAAACGGAAAAGAACAACTTTTTAATCTAAGATGGCTACCGGATATACTTCGCAGTTTAT
>DWDX01003422.1:0-13157 GCA_018245675.1 Agara michaeli | reverse complement strand
TATTGCCATGCACCGGGCACACAGCCAGACTCCGAGTCACTGCTAGAAATTCTAAATTAGAAAAATCCAGCAGTACCTAACCCGGGATTTGAACTCAGGACCTCCTGATCGGCAGTAGCGCTAGCAACCGCCCGACTAACGAGGCAGTCAACTACATTTAGTGTTGTCTACAAATCGAAAAACAAGAAATTAAAGATAAAACATTTTAAATTACGATTATTTATAGGTTAGATTCAGAACGTGCTTCTCGAAACAGTGGTATAGCTTTTTGGTTATGTTGTGGTAACCCTAATTGGCAATCTGGCGGTGGCGGATTCAATTCCTATCCAGAAAAAATATGTATGCGCATGATGAGTCAGAAAATTATATGTGTATACCATTATATGTGTATTATGTACCAGTACTCTGGTGACCATATCGAGCTTAGTTTAGGATCAGATTCCAGCTGTTCAAGCGCCAGCGAGCTGTTCGAAGATATAGTTTACTATCTAGTATTATAGATAAGCAATAATACAATAGTGCAACTAAATTATCTAAAACTTTACAATAAAAAGCAACACTACAATCTTTCTCGTACTCTCTAAATCACAGACACAAGTTCGCAAATATAACGAATAACGTAAAACAAAGTGTTTGAACTTTAATAGTCGAAACACACTTAAAAGATTAAAAAAAGTATATTAAGTTTTAATGAATGACTACAGTACAAAAACGCTCAAGCGTCCCTTACAGTCGTTCTGACGCTTCTAGGTTGAGTAGTGAACAATTCGCAAAACATTAGCATTCAGTGATAAATTTAAAAAAAAACGGTGCGGAAATCAGAAAAACCAAACAAAAGTGTAATGTAACTGATGGGTTAGGTACTTACTTGTGTATATTCGTGCGTGTTATCAGTAGCCTCATCGCTGTGCTTTAACGCAACGCGAATTCCTAAGTTTGTAATCGGAGTTCGATCAATATGATGTTGATGATATTATGATCGATTACGACCGCTTAAAGTATAGATGTACTAGATGTGACCTTTCAGTCCTGAACAGTTGCAACGCGTCTTCGACTAACTTGTAACAGCACAGCTATTAACTAATAAATTAATAAACGTTACCAAGAGTCCTATTCCCAATGAAAATAGGAACGGACCAATATTCTTATTAACGCCTGTTGCTAACTGAAATTCTCCCGCAACTACAGTCCTTTTAGTCACTCGTGAGTGTCGCCCGCCCTTTTGCTTTAGTCAATTAAAAAAAAAAGGTTGGGTTTGGTATTCTACTGCTAGGACATAAATAAAATTGAAACTAGATCACAACGCACACACAACACGCCGCTACAAATGACAATAAATAAACAGGCACAAAAGCCACAACAAGTCTACAACAGGCCGCTCACCCATTGTGGGGGCACGTCCGCGTGCTGGTGGTGATGGTGGTGGTGGTGGTGGTGGTGGTGGCGGCGGTCCGGCTGCTGGTGGCCGTTGGCCGCCGCGCACGACGTCGCCGCCACGCCGTACTGGCGTGACAAAAGTGCTACGGGTTACGGTGTGTTTATATATATCAAGAGATGACTGTGACTCTTATGATCGGTGTTAATCAATAAATGGCTTAAGGCAACGGCAAAAGAGGCGCCATACAAACCGTTCGATGTGAAATATACATGGCACATTGAAATATTTTGTATTGTGATTATATGGCACGCGAGAATAATTGGAAAAAATAAAGACGAATAAAACAGATGTGACAAAAGAGAGAGATAAAATAAATAAATTGTATTTATGACAAGTGAAATGGGTAATATTATTAAAGTTACGTGTGATATTATTTATGAATTCACTTCGGAAGACGAGACGGAAACACATGAAAATCTCGGTCAAAACAAACATTGTAAGAGATTGTGTATTAGTAGAGAACAAGAAGTATGAAATATGACACAGTAAATACGAGTACATGGTACTCAACATAAAATATGTACAGTTTAAAAAAATTTAAAAAAAATCAGTTGATCATTCACAACCATGGGTATAACAATTTTAAAAGTTCTTATGAGACAAGCCGGTACGGGTGTTTTAAACACAGTTTACTTTTTATGGATGTTTCCGTATCAGGTGTAGATGTGTTTGCAGAGTTTCAGTCACCAAAAGGAGTGTAGCGACAACAACTGAAAAACGCACACAATATTACAACAGCCAGGCAAAGATTAACATCCAAAGAATACGCCGAAAGACGGACAGGTATAAAATTCAATAAAAATACAACATATTATATACAAGGCATCCTCCCGTTGTCCATGTATGCGTATAATTGTACATACCTCACTGTGTACATAAAGTCCCAAAACTAAAAGGTTAATACATTAGATGTCGGCAGTGTCTCTCTATTTGCCGAGAGCCGTCCCCCCTCGTCGCTTCAACGGATCGTCATTCAAGTGCCGTTTTATACGACTCTGCGTCGTCGTAACGCTTACGTTAACTGGACCCCTGTATTCGGGTGTTTCGTTGAGAAAATAAAACAAACGTATACAAAGGTTAACAAAGGTTCCGTTCGCGACTGTACAATAATTCGTTGGCTGTGGAGTTCAAAAACGTCGGAATCGCGGCGTAGTAAAGTAAATAAGTAGTAACTAATGCAACACACGAAACAAAATGCTTCTTGTAACTGTAACATTTAGCCCTTAAAAACAAATTATATTAAATTATTGCTGTCTTCATTCGATAAACGGGTGCCTATTATAATAGTGTGACGTCAATTCAAACGTATATTAGGCTCTGCACGTAAGGTACCAACTTATATACAAGCAACAACAAGATAAACAAAGAGTACATAGTACACAATACGCATTAGCCAGCTCACTGCGCCTCGCGCCCTAGCTTTACGACCGGCAGAATGTCTTGTGTACTGACGGTAGGACGAGTGCTTAGGGATTTTTTCATTTCTACACTAACCTATTAGATCGTCTATTAACACTGAATGGACATATTGAGTTTCAATGTGGACAAAACCTTAAGTAGTTCTTGTCCCGAAGGAGAGGCCGTTAAGTGAAGAAAACAGGTCACATAACCCACAAGCACATACGAGTATGTGACACATGAAAGAAGTCGTACGCCAAAACTCTTACAGAACTGTCTAAAAGTTTCATAATAAAACTTTCTTTTTAAGCAAAAGAGTGGCGTAACACGTAAAGTTCTTTACGTTATTGGATCGCTGGTATTTTGCATTGATATTAGACGGTGACTATAAACCATTATTAGTTAGTTCATTTGCAATTTTTTTATCACATGCAAGAAAAAAAAATGTACTTTGAAACTACGACTTTGTTCACTCGACTGTACCTACGATTCGACTGTGAGGCGGTGGCGAATTAAGAGCAAGTCTCCCCCTCACACCCCCTCGGTACCTCGGAACGGTATACTAGCAACTCATAAGTATACTTACATTTTCTTTATACTGTACAACCAGCTACACAAACTTCTCTCTCCGCTTTGTCACTATGTTTTGCAATACATAGATATGACTGCGTCATGGTCAACTTTTTATGTGAAGGGAGTAGCAAACGAGCAGGCAGCAGTCACAATAGAAGCTGCCGCCCAGGGACATCTGCAACCGACCTCTCATAGAGCTATACGGATGGGACTGTTGATGTGAATGCGTTAGTATGTCTTACACCGCTTCCAACAGTTCGTTTAATGATCTTCTTCTGTTTTCCTTTCATTGTAATTTCACTATCTCCACATCATATGCTGTCACACAGTCTACATCGTCATTCCACTGATATTTAAGACTAATACATAAACGGATATACATACATATATACATGGGAATGGAGAGCAGTGGGTTTTGTCGATGACAATTAAACAGATCTAACGCAGATTTCTTCTGAGTTTCATTGCAAAGTTTAATAACCACAAACATTATCTGTGGACTGGTAGAGAATGCCGCTAAGCATATTAAGTCCGCCCTTTGTACAACCTTTTAGTTTCAAGGTGTCACAAAAAAGTGTGAATAAATAAATGAAATAAATTTATCAACCAACATGTCAACAAAGTAACGCTAATAATACAAATATATAGAGGAAACAAATATATATATAACTGAAAACATCTGCCAGTCGGCGCGCATTCCTACGCGGGACGTACGTACAGACGGGTTTTGGTACTTTGGTCACATGAACATACGAGAATTTGAACTATATATGTAGTTCAATGAACAAGTTAGGTTTGGCACGTGGATTAACAGGTTCAAGACATTTTAAATTCGTCTGCAATTAAACATGACTAGCTAATAAGATACAATGTTGTATAGCGATGTAAGCGTGAGCATTGTTATCTGTAGTTATTATGAAATTGATTAAGAAATTAGATGCAAACTTTAAGGGGCAGAGAAATCGGTGTATTGAATATCATCATCGATTTTAGATTTAACAAACGAAGTTAGAATGAAATTTTCGAAAATACCATTACAACACACTCGAGATACGAACCCGGTCATTTAGCCTTGAAAGCTCTTAACTTTTCTAATTTGGAAGTGATTATCCAGCTTCGAATCTCACACGTGTGTGAATATCTGTATTGTGGGACATCCATATATTAAGAGAGGCTGTAGTTGGTAGCTAACTATGTATTAACACCCTGTTAGAAGAACGACCACTTAATTGCATTGAACATCGAGCGGATATTTATGATTCGATGTAAAAAAAAATTACGACTTAATTGTCAACCGACAACTATTTAATATCTAGAATGACAATATAAGAGATTAATAATCGTGGAGCACACAAAAACTAGTACCGACACCTGTCGAGTGCCGACAATTATTCCGACGAACTCGATAAACGTGTTAAATTGTACGTAAGAATTACCGATGACATGTCTATTAAGACGGCTATCCATTGACAAGTTGACGATCCATTACTGATCTATCGGCGAGCCAAGCTGCCACGTGAGCGCTTCGTTGAGATGTTCGAAATTCTGTCGTGATCACTTTCTTTGCAACACACAACACGCTTACGAAGAAGTTTCACTGGCTGCTTCATTCCAGGCGGTAGTTGACGGTACTTTTCTAGACCTTTTTACCAAGCTGCCGATAAAACTAGGAATGCTGAGATTCGTACATGACATTGTTAAAATGTAGCGTTGAAAGATTATTTACTACACTGAAGGCTTTGGAATCTTCTCGTGTTACAACTAGGATATTAGTAACCACTTGCTATTAACTGGTTCGTGTCTTTTCTCTGGATTTCTACTCTATATTTTTATATTGTCTTTATATACAATGAGGCAACGAGTTCAACTCTCATATATTATTATGTACTACATTTACTCGTCAATGGTTCGCCACCTTAAGAGGATGAGACAGGATGTATCAACCCTAGGATAAATATATAGGCAGGGTATTATCGTATGACTAAAACTAGTATTGAGGTCAGATGTTCGACAATAGCACGATAGCCGTAGGGGTTATTGGTGAATAATGTCCGACAAAAATGTTATACTTTGGCAAATAAAGACTGATTGCTTCACTTAGGGTAGGACAGCAGTGTCGTTAAGCACCATTCGTACATCTCGACGTTAAGCCACATAGCGCGTGCCAAAATATTTGACGACTGATCGTCTTCAAGGCGAAAGGTCACATACCGGCAAAATATATGTTCACGCACACAAATATGTGTCTGTCTTGCATCCATTTATAAATCGGTACGGCAGAATCATAGATCTCGTGCCGTAGTAAAACATCTTAGTATAGAACATGAAACTGGTGTTACAAAACGTGGGCGAGTTTTTGTACAAATAAAACACCCGCTTGATTTATAAGGGTTGTCCTTCCGCGGGTCGGCGGAAATACGCTGAGACCGTGAACCCTTTCTTTTTAAGATGTTTGCAATAATATATTTTATTTATTGCGTGTATCGCTCCGTATCGACGGTTAGCTTTTGGATGTTAGCAATAAAAGTAAGTCAATTCTTACAGTGTGGTAATTTATATTTAATAACAAGTGGCGCCCTCGGGTCACATGCGTTGAATACTTGAACTATATCGATGAAAGCAGCCCGGAGTTACCCCTCATAGGTGACTGCAAGTGAAAGTCCCGTCGAAATCGGTTGGAATAAAATCAACTATGATCGGTGACAAAACTCCTTCTCGTGGAGGTCAAGTAGACTTGATGAATATGGTAACAATAAAATAAGCGTACGATAATATTAATTGGTTCGTCTTATAGCGGGATAGTTCTAAATAGGACCGTAAGTAACACTAGAAAAATACAATATTATTATAAATTTCTCTTGCAGTATTTAAGGTCTAATATTGGAATATAATGACACACTCAGTGTGTATAACGAACACACGCTGTGCAATTTCGCGATGACAAAAATACGAATACTTAAGTTAATATATTTAAATGTATAACATAAATATGCGATAATATAAAACAAAAACAAAACAATTACGCCCGTAAAATAAAATAAAAATAAAAAAAAACTCACCATTCCATTGTCCATGCCTCCATATGGCGATTGGTATCCAGGCTTATCTGTGACTATAAATAAAATTAAAGTTAAAATTTTACACTAATAAGAGTAGCACACAATTTATTTCATTGCACAAACAAAACCACTGCTTCGCGTTCCTCGAACACTTCTTTGTCCATCCGGTAGAACAATATTTGCGTGTTATGCGACGCTTTCGAGTCCCCGTCCGTACACCTGAACACTTTAAATCGAACATGCTAAGCGACAAATTTGAAAATTCTCTGAAACAGTACGTCAGTGATATATGACAAAACTACCTCTGCTGGATATCAGACTACGGTATTTAAATATGAATTGTAGCCTATCGTCGCTAGCCAGTGGTGTGGCGAGCGGATAAACAACGAAATGATTCAAATTTGTTTATAAATGTGCACGTTTAATTCGCTATTGTGGTGTCGGGCGAAACCATTTTCGTCCTCAATGGGACGAGAGGGTGCCACTGTTCTACTGTTTTTGTTCGCGATTGCTAATGTAAGCAAATTAACTTAATACCGACTTTGTGTCTCTGAGGATTACACAAAGATGGTAGAAGCTCTTTGCTTTATTACGAACCAATTAAATATGGTGCTATGCTGCGCTCGTGACTCCGGTGACGTTGGAAAATTTAAAACAATAACATCTCGCTGAGATCTGTCAGTTATTACTTCTATAAGCAATGAATTAGTCATCACCGGTTAAGTGTCTCGTACATAGGTCTTTAAGATTGCTGAAGCCTTAAGATTCCTGACACCGAGAGGGAATCCAATAGAACAGAGTTGATCAATACGATTAGAATATTATGATCGGTTGAAGAAAATTATATTATTGATGAAAGGATGACAAATAAGATATACAAAGCGCCGAGGGAGACCTAAACTGTCCTATCTCGACTAAATAGGTCAGACACTGGCTGACGGAGGAGTTAAGAGTCTCCGAAACCGGCGTGTAAGCATGAAGAGAGCGAAGAATGTAGACGAAGCGCGTCAGGTTTGCAAGGACAGAGATATTTGGCACTCGGTGCTTTCTGCCTACCCCGTTAGAGACCTAGCGTGACGGTATGTTGTTGTTTTTATTGACATTCATGATAACCAACGCTTGCCAACATGGCAGATTATGCTCTTATACTCCTCGTTCCTGTCAGATAACGCGTTCAGTCCGAGTAGTTGAACACCAAAATTCACATTTTAATGACATATATGATTTTGTAAAAAAATTTCAGAAAATAGAAAAAGTGTTATTACAAGAACTCACGACGACCGAGAAGCTGTTATTACATTCACCCCCGACATGAATGAGCAGAGAGAACTCATAGAAGTATATGCGGTAAGTTGTGATGTTCTTTTATAGGTTAACTCTTTTGCTTCTTTTCTTTTGTTGCGGTGGAGAGGGGAGGTGGGAGGGGGAGCGGACTTTCACTCTTTTCTTACTAAAACCACGTCTGTGGCTTTCTTTTGCGCCAGTGTTGTACTCCGAAATGTCCGTAAGAAACGCACTGGTTTCTTCCAGCGCGACGCTCTAGTCTGTTTCCACGAGAATTCGTCCCATTCCTCGTGTTTACAGCGGTGTCTGACCTCACACCATTATCCCTCCCGGGGTCGCTGACTGGACGGTCAGAGCTCCCACTCTGGCCGCTCTCGACTCCTTTAAACTTCTTTTTCGACTTACTATATACCTACTGTATACGAGATACAAGTGATATATCAAATAATTCTGTGCTGTACAACTAACGTTAAAATATTAATGTACAGCAAAAGTCCAAACAATCTCGTGGCCACCAGAGAGGCTTCTACTTGGACGACGAAGAGGAGAAGAAGAACGACGGAGTGCTGGGGCAATTTGTCGTACAGTACGATGTAGACCGCGCTAAGACCGGCGAGATTTTGGTACGTTTTCAAAATAAATCGTAATATATATTACACTAGTAGACCCGACCACGCGATGCCGTGGTTCAATTATAATAACTCAATGTCATATCTGTAAAAATCCCGTAGCACGGTGCTTGTCCGACTAAGTGTCGTCCTATAAAAAAAATTACAATGAAAAAAAATAGATCATCAATCGAGATAAGAGGTCTTTCCAATTGGATCAAATTGCACACGGTGTGCGAAATTGGATTAAAATTGGTTCAGTAGTTAAGGAGTTCATCGCAGACGAACAACGTGACGCGTAATATATATATATTGGGATTGGCTTTTCCCAGTCACGTTGAAGAAGCGTTGCAGGTCCAGCGCAGCCGGTTGTAGCATGCACTTCACGTTCCAGGTAAACGACGGCTACTTCGTGCACTTCTTCGCGCCCACCTCTCTGCCGCCGCTGCCGAAGCACGCCGTGTTCGTACTGGACACCTCGGGCTCCATGATCGGCCGCAAGGTCGAACAGCTTCGCGACGCTATGCAAACCATCCTCAGCAAGCTCAACCAGGGCGACTACTTCAGTATTATCGAGTTCAATTCGTACGTAAAGGTGAGACGTTCCGTTTGTTTCGCTAGAAACAATTAGACGCAAAATCATTAAAGTTGAATATTACATTTTTTTATCTGTTCCATATATGTGTTCGCTTTTGCAAGTTTTAATGTTACGGTATGTGTAATGCGGCCAGGTACACGATCTGAAAGAGGCAGAGCAAGATCAACAGAATAGCGGGCGGCGTTACTACTACGGCATATCCCAAAAGCCCGTGACGTTGGTGGCGCCGTCGCGCGCCTCGCCCGAGAACATCGCCAAGGCTAAAACAATCGTCTCCAGATTGGACGCGGGGGGAGGTATGGAGCTAATACAAGCTTTCCTATATAAAAATGGATAATTGAAGTTTTTTTTTAATTAACCAGCTCAGTAAACGAGTAGACGGACCACCCGGTAAGGTCACCGTCGCCTACGGACACGTGCAACGTCCGAGGAGCCGTCACAGCGTCGCTTTGGAGGAGAGCTCTTTTTGCGCCTTTCCTTCTTTATTAAGAGTACGAGTGAATACTATATTCAACAAAAGTTATTGATGATCGTAATGTGTATTGCGACAAAGTCGCCGGCACGCGCTTGTTATGAAATTGATATTGATACATATCCATAATAATACAATAATATTTCTATAAGAATCCTATAAGAATTTTCTTATTGACCGCATATATTTTATTAGTTCTCCCTAAAAGTAATCTTGGCGGTGCCCGTGATTTCGTTTTCTTCGATTTTTGTATGTTATTTGTCGTAGAAATCGCGTACTTAGGACTTTATGATGCGTAGGTACCGACATCGCTCTGGCCCTCGACGTGGCCGTTAACGTCGTTCGCAAAGGCGTCGTGGACGACGACAACAAGACGGAAAGTCAATCGGAACCAAAAGTCGATAGCGTTTCCGACAACAATACTCCGAAGCTCCCCGGTGAGTACAGTTAGCGGAGTACAGGCTCACGCGTTTGTGGTAGAGCCAAAAACTTTTGTTTTATACTCAAACTCCCAATAGTTACACTGTGTACTAGAATGTCGCCAAAAGCTAGTTGAAACCAAAAAACAAAACACAATCGATATTATTAAACAATCATATGTACTACGAATTTACATAGTTTATTGTCCTTTTGTCTCACCTTATATTTAACGTTGTCGACTATTTGCTTAAGTATTGCACACACCGATAAACAATGTATGACCGCAGAGAGTAACAAATTGGAGCCAATCATTATTTTCCTGACGGACGGCGACCCGACCGTCGGCGAGACGGACCCCGTCCGCATCGTCAACCGCCTCACCGAGAAGAACTATGGAGATCAGAAGGCATCGATATTCTCGCTGGCATTCGGTAAATATTAAATACTTAGACTATTTCTATATTGAAACTGTGATCACTATCAGAAGCAAGGAAAGGTAAGATTAGATAAGAAAACAAGATTCATTCGTTAGGTATTCAATATGTATGTATTTGTAAATAAGGTCAGTCAAGTATAGCTACCCGATGGACTAAGCGGTGGCGCCTAATATGGCGGTATATTTTTGTTTTTTACCAATATAAGTACATAATAGGATGGGAAATGTTTTTTTAAATTGTTTTTTTGATCGTTTTGTTTGTTGTTAACAGGCGAGGACGCCGATCGCAAGTTCCTGCGCAAGCTGTCTCTGCGCAACGACGGCTTCATGCGGCACATCTACGAGGCGGCGGACGCGGCGCTGCAGCTGCGCGACTTCTACCGGACCGTGTCCTCGCCGCTGCTCGCCGACGTCAAGTTCCTGTATCCCAAGGCCCAGGTGCGCACCTTCAGACTTACCGGTCAAATTTAAATCGAGTCCCGACACCCAAAAATTATACATCAATTTTATATACCTATTTCAATCATTATACACGCCAAACACCAAGACCGTCCTTTGGGACCTGCATTTATGTTAATAAACGAGAATAAATAAATAACTTATTATAGTTATATATATTTAATTTCGAATTGTAAATAAATCCACAGCTGCAAACGACACCATCCCTTTTTATTGATAGGTAATTTTTATTGAGACCCAAGATTTTGAGCATTAAATATTGTTATTATTGCAGATAAAAGAAGGCTCGCTCACGAAAAACATTTTCCGCACGTACTACGCGGGCTCGGAGGCGGTGGTGGCGGGCCGCGTGGCCGACGCAGCCACCGAGCTGGCGCCGCAAGTGCTCGCCTTCTGCGGCCTGGAGGACGGCGGCGGCCGGGTAACTACATCGCTCTACCGTTCCACCAAGAGCAGCAACCGAGCAGCACACACGCAACTAGCACACAACACATAGCACACAACTCATAGCACACAACTCATAGCACACACACACAATCCAGCAGCGGCCTCTGTCGTTCTTGGATGGCCTGCATTCGACCTCAAACAGAACTGTTATTGTTAATTCGTTAATTTAATAAGGTCATTTATTGGTTAAGTAGTACATATTGATGATAGGTTTGTAAAAATAGGTCTGTTAATATGTCTCGATTACGGTAATATCAGTATCGTAAACATTATTGAGTATGAGTACAAAATAATGTAGAATGTTGGTAAGTATTTCTCCTATTTGAATTTAATGACCGATACGTTGCTACTTATGAATATTAAAATGGTCGTCTGTAGACATATAGACACTCGTCAGAGCTCAACACAAATTGTATTAACTACGCGGTAAGCAAGTGCAAGCAAGCATATTTGCAGAAGTGATATTTTCAATCATTATTATCATTAAATTTTGATATGCAAATTGGCCCGCGTAACACGAATGATGTAGTTGTTTGTGCAAAATCTGCGCTGGTTGCAAACAACACTGCGACCACTACCGCTCAAGTTCTAAACTTCGAACGTGACATTTGTATCTGTATATTTACGAATGTCCCACCAATCGAACAATGAATTATACAGCTATTTGACATCCAAACCGTACACGTAACGACCTCAAGCATTTTGGAACAAACGTAGAAATCTATGAAGTCGGTAAAGAAATTCTCGTGAATATTCAAAATTTTGTTCACGCATATAGAGAGTAGCGCCCAGAAATGATGGAGCTTATACCAACGATAATTACAATACTTCATGTACTCGAATCTAACGTAGTAAGGAGCGTACGTTTTTTAATTTTAAATCAATGTTATATCTTTTTTTCGTTTACGTAGAAACGCTACGAGCTCACGCCAAAAATACCAATTACGCGCACCAGTGTTGATTACTATCCCCTGGAGCGGCTCTGGGCATACCTGACAATCAAACAGCTGCTTGACGAGAAGGATGCTTTAGCCGAATCGACAGATGAAAATGAAAAAAAGAAGGACCTCGAGAAGAAAGCTTTAGAGACTGCGTTGAAGGTAAATTATATTCGAACAGATCTACTTTTGTTTTCATCGTTTCATACTTGATCAGCTACAACGTTGCCAAAACAGTTTAAACGTGAAAAAAATGAAAGCGCTACATTTTTTTTTGATGTTACAACCGGCCAGCTCTGATCTTTGGCGACTTGACGACTGCCAGGTGAAAAACGAAGCCGATATGAATTTTAATTAAAATGTACAATTTATGAAATGATAATTAATAGCCCCCGTTAGCCCGATCATGCGGCAGTAGTAATATATCAAAGACAATGTATTCCAGTACGAGTTTGTGACACCTCTGACGTCGCTTGTGGTTGTGAAGCCAAACGACACAAACACCGTGAACGCGGAGTCGGTCGACGCCACGCGTGACAGTATGTCTATTTTTCTTTTATATATCCATATTTCCATACTAATATTATAAAAGCGAAAGTAACTCTGTATGTCTGTCTGTCTGTCTGTCTATTTGTCTGTCTGTCTATGACGTCATCACGGCCAGACCGCTGAACCGATTGTGATGATATTTCATATAAAGATACTTGAGGGTCTTGCGATGAACATAGGCTACGTTTTTCTCCCATTTTTTTTTAGTTTTTTCAATTTGGTATTAATCCTTATAAAAATAAATATAATAGTCACCTTAAGCGTTTCATCTAGATTGAAATTGTAATTTACAGTATATCATTATAATAAATATTTTAGGAGATATCATCGATTCAAAATTACCCGCAACAAAAAATCACGCATAGAATGAATGGCAAGCACGCGGGGAAGCGGCTGCTCGCTGCTCGCGTGAGGGATGTGACTTGGAGTGGAAACAATCTAATACTAAATAATCGATTTAATAGCATGTTTCTATTTC
>DWDX01003421.1:0-13158 GCA_018245675.1 Agara michaeli | reverse complement strand
GGTCGAGATCGACCGAAACAGTTTTTTCAGCCGAAACCGAAACCGAACTTTCGGCCTCGCTCTCAGTGGCGGCCGAAACCGAAACTGTTATATTTACAATTTCTAAATATTTTATTTTCATTTTATAATGTCACATAGACAGCGGTCAATGAGCGTTTTCATCATAAACGTACAGGATTTATAAAATTCAGCACGACAATTGACGAACACTCGAGTTTCGGCGCGGCCGAAACCGAAACCGAAACCGTACTTTCGGTCGGTCATTACTATTAAGTAACAGTAGCGGTAGGTTTGTATGTATCGTTAGACGGATACACAAGATTCGACCGTAATAAAACTATCTAAGATGAGACCGCCGTCTTAGTACTTGCTACTCTAATCTTCAAAGAAGTTTTAATGAGACAATACGAATACTTATAATGTTACATTAATTACCTGAGCCACAAGTAAAGTTCGAGCACGTCGAACGCAGATTCGAGGTGAACCAGATCCATTATCGTCTTGGGCGAGGGCAGCGGCCAGTCCACCATGTTGCTGAGCCACTGCTTCGTGATCGGCTCGTTGCGGCTGTACTGACGCACCATCTGAGAAACAGTTTAACGCTGTAACTTAGTTGTAAGAATTCCCGCAGCTTCGAGAAGGGCTCGAAACCGACAAAGCATCGGCACCTCTGGTTTTGCACGTATCCCTATGTTGCCCAGTTGAATACATAAAAGGAAAGATGCAATTCAAAACTATGCCGGAGGCAGACGGTAAAATATGGAAGGATTGAGCGGAAGAAAGATATCTAATAATATAGTGTTATGTCTGTCCGTGGCAGAGTCGCATCGAACCTTCAGGTAGGTGGCGCACACGAAGGGCAGGCGGTTGTTGATGGGCGCGCAGCAGAACAGGTAGCGAGCGCGCAGCGGCAGCGGCACGTGCTGGATCATCTCCGCGAGGAACTTGAACCCCTCCGTGTTGCACATGAAATACAGCGAGTCGTCCACCGTGCACAGGTGCACGAATATATCCTGAGAACGGACACGACATTTGGTCAAAAAAAACATTGTGATTATGGATTTTAAATATCATTATTTAGGTTGCAATATTACACGTATTACGTCCGGATGGAGTGGATGCCGCTCCGTGTATACTAAAGGACTACTAAAGTCTCGGACCGCAAGTGCGACGCATCTGTGACCAATGTCTAATAGGTTACATATAACAAATGAACAAATGCTATTGTTAGCCCCAGTGTCATAATACTGTTACTAAATTCAATTTGTTATAATATAAGGTACATACATACACTCAATGAAGGACATGTCATCACCTTTTATTAACTGAACCAATTCACACTCACCAGTCCCGTTCGTCATATTTCACTATTACCGCTGTATCATTAACGTGTAATCCCGAATGGGATATAGTTTGATTCTTCAGCGAATCACTAACCATTAGGCTGCTGAGACTAGCGTGAGGCAAATGGTAAGCATACAGCTCCATTTGCTCGGCGGTGGGGTGCAGACCGGCCTGCGTGATCGTGTCCGGAGGCTTGGCGAGCAGCGTCTTCAGTGTAGCAAGATCCTCCGGCTTGTATGTGGTCACGTAGCCCGTCTCCCAAGCGCTGCCATATCTACCCGCGCGACCTGAAATTGTTTTCACGATACTGTTAATGGATATGCCATTATTAATTCATCTGAACTGGTCTGAAACGCATTTGAGAAAACTTGAGGTGTATTCTTTTAATGATGACAACATTGAGTACATGGATTTTAATCCAAATTTACGTAACTACAAGTAAAACTATATAATATACAATAAATTTCAAGGTCCTTTTTATCCTTGAATGCCTACATCGGCAAAACTATCTAAGCGGCTTTGAATCTGTGATTTAAATAATCTCCGTTCTTATGCAATATGTATATTTTGAATACACCTGCAATTTGTAGAGCTTGTGATATACTGATAACATCCATTTCCTTATCCCCATCTTCATTAACAACCGGCTTAATCAGCGAATTGAATATTATCCTTCTTATACTCCTGAAAATTTAATTAAACGTCAATTTGAAAATTTTAACATTAATAGTATTTTAAAACTTCAGGTGGGACTTATTAATCAGAGTGAGTCTTCTGATGATTGATTGGGGAATAGGTTATGAGCATAATCCTAAGTCTGAAACATAAACAAAAATATATGTCATTTTGAAGTAAGGAAATAAAATCAAATACTGAACAACTACAAAACTAAGCATTTTAATTACTCTATCCAATGACTACGACGATTCTTTCATTATTTTAACTCTTATCATTGCTTAAAAAGCACCAAAAAAACACTTACAAATTTATGCCGAGTCCTATCGCATCTGTTGCTACCATAACTTTACAGGCGCTCTCTGGATCATTAAACTTATTAGCTTGCGCCAATTTTGTGCCAGGTGGTAAACTGCCATATATAACTGCAACCTCGTGGCCCCTGAAAATATTCAATAATATAAACTTCCATATATTTAACATTGTAATAGAAGAATTTTTTTTATACAGAATTGTTAACAAATCAATGTTCATGATTTGTTATATTGTTAAATAATTTCGATATGGCCTGTAAATTATACTAATATTATAATTGGCTGATGTGATAAATGATCATTACGACCAATACTCAATGCTAGGTGAAAAAGATACACTCGATCTTTGCGATATCAGCCGAACTTTAGACAGAGGGTCTTAGGCACCAACAATACATATACATATATGCCTATATAGAACTATAGCGAAACTGGAGACGTAAAGAATTGCATGTATCCAAGAATGACAAGTATGAGACTGATATGTATGGGATACCTGCCTCAAGATAGAACTGACCTCTGTTCTATAGCTCGACTTACACTGTAAATGTCATTCTTATTGAAACACACTATACAGTCTCCGGGCCGCACGTTGTCCAGTGAGCCCAATGCCGAGTCTTCCACTTTTAGTTCTGTTAATCTTTTATATGAACGCACCTGCAACAACGACATTACTATTGTTTATATTTGTAAACAAAATATGTGTCGTATTGAAAACCTAACAGACACTATGATATGCATTTGCGAGGTTTGGTAATAATTTGTTTAAGACCTAGTATTGTATTTATGTGACAAAATTAAAGTATGCCCAGCAGCTCTTTATCAAGGCTAAACAGGGCTAAAACCAGTACCTACTACGGCCATAATTGCATAAACACGAACTCCTCTCTTTAAGTACTAGTCTTAGTCAAGACCATAGTTTGCGGGCTGACTTAAATAATGTTATCTATGTAATGTATAGTGGACCAGGTAGCAAACCAAATATTATATGAGTTGATATGGAACAAACCTTTGTCAATATATTCAAACATAATAACCCCTTTCAATAATCAATTATTAAATACGAAAAGCAAACAGAAAGCAATGTTTACAATTCCTATCTTCCTATAAATAGCTTGGGAGCAGATGATGCCACGTGCAATGCAGTTGACTGCATGCCAACAATTCATTATAAATGTTTTATAAACAAATTGTCACCCAAAACTCTGTTCATGCAGAAACTTAAATACTTCCAATAAAATTTTTCATAACCTATTCCGCTATTTTTATGAACCAAATAAAAAAAGTCTTTAATAGCCTATTTACATTCCGAGTATTCTATCTATAAACTGTATTACGACACGATTTTGCATCAACATGGCTGTTGTTAAAATGTAACGGATAAATATAGACAGACGTGACACTGCCATTTATAATAATAAATATGGAATGTGTATAAAACAATATTGAAGGTCGGGTGTAAGTATATTTAAAACAAATATTTTGGTAGTGATAATCTTCTAGTCTTATTTGCATGTATATTATACTTTGTAAACAAATAAAACAAAATACCTTTTGGTGAAAATTGCTTCGATATTAGTTGTCGCTATTTATTTGTGTGAGAAACAAAATCAATTACCTCTATTTCCTCACCGGTAGTATTACATATCTCTTCTATGAGATTGATGGCGCCAGCCTCACCACATAAATGTATTTCATCAGCTTGTAGACCTGAGTATTAAAATATTGTCACACGTTATTGTCTTATATTCTGATATAATTAACATATCATTGATTAACAGACACACCTGATAATGAACACACACAAATGGTAATACACACATGAAGTATTTTGATAGCATTAAGTTATAGAATGAACGAACCTAAGATAGCCCTGGTCCACGCCCACCCTCTACCGACGTCACCGATCATTTGAATTTCATCAATAATAGCTACTTCATCTGCAAGGAAAAACAGAGATTAGATGATTACAGACAAATCTAGCAAATGTGTTAGTTAATTAGTTCGGATTAAATTTTTATATTCAACATATTGGAAATTACTTACAGCTATCATTCAAGGAAGTCATTTCTACTGTGCATGCAACATGCCTCGAGGGTGTGAGTTCTGGTTCATTTAACAAGAAGGTTTCAGTCTCCGAGGTAGATTCAGGTTCTTCAGTATTATTGTCTAATAATGTAGCATATTGTGATGCATGTCGCCTTTCTTCACCCGTTATCAAGTCGCAAGGAGTTCCCTGGTTGGGAAATTAATGGTCTCATGTATTAATTTTTATTAATCTGCTCTTTAAGCAAAAGTCAAAGTTAACTAAACATTGAATTGTTCCGATTAAGCAAGGAAGTTACAATCCTAAAAATCTTAGCTTCTCCTAAAGATCACACTTATAATATCTCATTAGATAAGGGCATATACTGAAATTGGAGCTGCTAGGATCAAAACCCAACAAATTCTAAAACCCCAAAAAAAAATGTAACAATGTAATAAACAAAATTGTTAAAATGCACAGGTTAATATTAAAATAAATGATAAAAATAAGAGGGAGCATTGATTGTAGTCAAAAATGATATCTACTTACTTCTTTATTTGATTTATGATAGATTTCTGTAGCTAACAATTTTAGTGGACCACAATATACTCCTGATTTTGCTTTCAAAAACTTTTGCAATGCATGATATGTCTTTCCCGAATTAGTTGGGCCAGCATGGAATATGATTTTTCTGTTTATGTTTCGGGCCTGAGGATACCTGTTTACAGATACACTGTTTGTTACATCTTGTTCTTTACTACGTTTACTGTATAACCATCCAAAATTATTTAATTGCAACTCGATCATTGGATGATAAAGTTGTTTTTCCACAAAAGACTATCCATTTTGCATCCTTTAGAATTGTAATATTAGAGATTATTTTTATATTTTCTATGAGTTTTATTAATGCTTGGGAAATCATTAGATTATCAGTTACCAGTTAGCAGGAGTCCTGAGATCAGATATTTTCTTCAAGTCTTCTAAGCAGTCTAAATGTGGAAAAGCCAGTCTAGCGTGACGGAGGAAATACGGGAATAAATCGTCAACATGCCCTGCACCTAAACCAAACCATCGATTACATAAAATAATTAATAGAGTTAACAGAACAATTTCACAACATTTAGAACCTTACCTAATAGTACATCACTTATTATAATATGTAAGTCTGGAGGGAGATCATGTTCTAGGCAATGCCTTCTGAAAGATAGGAAGGCCTGATGCAGCAACTGATCATCCAACCCATTTTCTGATGCAAGAACACGAACTTCGGGTTTCTGGTAGAACTTATTTAAAATTTTTAACAAATCCTGTTTCTTTAAGCGCCCCGTAAATTCTTCTCCGATATTTATGTCATCCGAGCTTGGCTTCACAGGTATAGGAACAAAAAGCGCGGAAGGATTCCCCTTATCATGCTTTTTGCCTCTTTTAAAAACATAACCTATGCCGCCAAGTTTTCCTTTGCGAGTTAACAAAACACTAGACACTAATGGTGATCTACACGGTTGCAGTTTATCTGTACAATAAAACGCAAATATTCGTGAAAACCCTTTGTACATCTTACTAAAAATAAAAGTAAAATTGACTAAAATTTAACGACTGTCATTTGAATGACATTATTCTGCAACAAAAAAAGTAGATATGCTATTCAAGGCTTGCTGTTATTGAAACTCTTCTTTTCAGCCAATTATAAATTAATATAAAACTAAGCATAATTCATGTATCTTAAATTGTTGTAGTTTAGAGAATAATTAATGTGGAAGAAGTATGTTATATTTGTGAGGTTAAATATTTTCGGCATAGTGATATATTTAAAGTATAATATTCATTAAGAAAGGTTTTCACTAATAGTCAATTTAAAGTACATAAAAGTTTGCAAATAAATTTAAATGTAAACAAAAATATCCGTCCACTTCGATATTACATTTAAAAAAAATTATCCACCTTATATTTTACTTAAAAGTTGATTTTTTAATTTTTCATGGTAATCTAGAAGGGTGTTACACAAAAATGCTTGCTTCTTACTATCTGTCATCATTGACGTTCTTGACGTGAAAAGACGGACACGACGACTAGCGATCGAGAGCTATATTTCGGCTACAAGTCCAATTTGTGCATTGATTACGTTTCACATGATAGAAATCGTAAAATATTCTCAAATAAAGCATTATTTAGCAGGCATTGTGACTTAATATTACTGCTAAATACAATGGGGAAAGCGAAAAAAGGAAAAAAGAATCAGACGGCTGATGATGGGTAAATTTCTTTCTATAACATATGTTCTTGATGTTTAATTATTGTTTTCAATTAAAACTTTAATATTTCATCGTATTTCAGAGACAGCGACGTAGAAACCACCAATATTGATGGTTTAAAACCAGTACAAAATAAGGGAAAAAAGTAAGATAATTATAGGTTATTAATAAAAAAAATTACGGGCTTTATGCAATCTTTGGCTTGCATAGTATTTTTCATCATAATAGAAATTTCATAACAAATCATGTCTTTTGTGATTCAATAATTTTTTTGTTACTTTTTCTTACAAAAAGTGAAAGTACTTTTCAAAAATGAATAATGTTTTAGAATAATAGCAGACAGTGAAGAAAGCGATGATGAGAAGCCCAAAGCGAAGGCCAAGTCCAAGAAATCTATTGATTCTGATATAAAGGAAGTCACAAAAAATATAAAAAACATCTCTATGTCAAACAAGTCACAAAAGAAGAAAGGTGATAGCAGTGAAGGTAATATTACTATTTATTTTAACGACCTAATATGACAACAATTAAATAGTATTTTGTTGCCTAAACATATGAATCTATGGCTCCTCTGTTTACATATGCTTCAATTTTTTTTTAATTACTTGCTATACCAATTTGTTTTGGCTTCCACATATTATTCCACCTATATTTATTAACTGGGCAAAAGTTTACGTACTAAACTACATATTTCGTAATATCTTGAATCCCAAATAATGAATTGTTAGTGTGGGAAATAGTAAAATACACGGACTCACTGGACATTGTGATTAGTTTTAATAATAAAGCTATGGTTTGCTCTTAATGGCTGTTTAGTGCTGTAAAGCCAATGAAACAAGATAAAGATTGTGAACATACTGGTATGAATTGAAGTAAATTAAGTCAGGGTTTGATTAGTATCTCTGGCCTTTTCTCTTGAATGTCATAGGCTCATTTACATTTCAATAGCTACTGTAGCTATGTGATATATGGGTAAGCGGCCGGTGCACATGCTAAAACATGGGATAGAAATGCACCGTTTTGTGAATTCAAGTTCATTATTAATAGTGACTCATCGAGTTTAATTTTAAAAGTTTAAAAAACTGCTATACAATAGGAATACATATAATTCTGCTGATAAATGGTGAAATTGTATAAATCGTGTTATAAAAATTCAAGATAATTTTTATAACATGTAATTGTAATGTAATTGTTTCACTCTTCTGAAGAATTTTATTTATCTAGTATCTAGTATTTAACACTGATAAACAGTTTTCTTTGTAGATGATTTTAATGAAAAAACTTACAAACTTCTCTTATCTTGCTTTTTTGGCCTTACCTTCCTCTTTTCACTCACTTTACTCTTTATTCTGCATGCGTTAAGATAGAAGTAAGTGAACAGAAACATAAAATATACACATACTCGAAAAATATGGTCTCATTGCTATAGTAACAATATTGTTTGGAGTTGGAGGGATCATTTGTTTCAATGCCACATGGTATGTATTATAATATTGACTTTCAATTTGTAGATGACTCTAATGATGAAACCATCCAGAAAGGTCCTAAAAATAAAAAGAAAGAAGAAAAGAGTGCTTTCTCATTATTAGAAATTGAAGATTCCGGTGATTCGGCTCCTGAAGCACCACCATCTTCTGATGATGAAAAACCTATTCAGAAACAGGCCCAGAAAAAAACTCAAGAAAAGAAAGAGCCAGCTGGTAAGAAAGGTAAAAAGGCCAGAAGAAAGAAGGATGATAGCGATGAAGATTTGGAAAAGGTATTGGCAGAATTAGAAATGGAATATACTGGAGTTAAAAAGGAAGTCACACCTGCCCCTCTCGATAAAGCTGAGGAAGCAGAGAAACCACAAGAACCAACTGATGAAAAGCCTAAAACAAAGAAGAAAACCAAGAAAGAAGAACCTAAGCCTGAGCCAGATGATGAAGGTGATGAAAAAGGCAGTGATAATGAAAATGACGTCACCATTAAAAGTGCCGCTCAAAAGAAAAAGGAAAAAAAAGAAAGAGAAAAGTTAAAAAAGCAAGAGGCCAAGAAAAAGGAGAAGGACCAAGAGACTAAAAAAGAAGCTACTGAACTGAAAACTCCTGCAAAAGCACCTGAAAAAAAAGATATTAAATTAGATGCAAAGGAAGAGCCTAAGGAAGAACAAAAAGAACCTTCTGAAGAAAAAGAGGGCGAAGGTGATACTCCTATTACAGAAGGAAAGAAAAAGAAGAAAGGAGAGAAAGCTGAAAAAGATGATAAAGGTAAGAAAGGACCCACAAAGAAGACCATTGCTGCAATGCAGGAAGCATTGAAGAAGGTTAAAGAGGAAGAAGAAAGGCTGAAACGTGAGGAAGAAGAAAGGATAAAACAAGAAGAAGAACGTGAGCAGCAGAGACTAGAAGCAATTAGGTTAGAAAAGGAAAGAAAAGAGAGGAAAAAGCAAAAGGAAAAGGAGAGAAAGGAAAGACTTAAAGCTGAAGGAAAATTGTTGACACCTAAACAAAAGGCTGAAAAGGCACGAGCGCAGGCGTTACTGGATTCTTTAAAAGCTCAGGGAGTTGAAATTGGCACAGTTGAGAAGAAACCACCCCGGCTTGGAACTAGAATTAAGCCAAATAAACTAAAAACTCAAATGTCACAAGAAGCGCCACCGACACCTTCTGAAGAAAAGAAAATTGAACTCAATGTTGTGGGTGATAAGGTATGTTTACGTCATCGAAAATAATCTTGAGTTTTATTAAAAAAAGAATGTTACGTATAAAATTAATAATGTCATGTATATTTTAAGGAGGTACAGAAGAAATTAGAAGACAAAAAAGAATCTGATAATGAATCGGTAAAGGATGCATGGGATGCTGAGTCATCTGAAGATGAAGTAGACACCGGTAAAGAGGAACCCACACCAACAGCCGACGTACCAGAAAAAGAAGCACCACTGGACGAAAAGTCCAAAGAGGTACAATATGTTTTTGTTACGCATTGTATGTTATTTAAAATAACCTGTAATAACATTAATAGAATATAAGTAGTTAAATGCTTATGAGGTGTTGCAATGAATTCACGAAATGTAGATTTCAGTAGAAGTAGTCCTTTTTTGAATAGGGATGTCCATGTAGAATTATAAATAACACAAATAATGTTAAAATAAATGACAGATGTCTTATAACCAATGATAGCAGTGTAGTTCCGATTTCCGTTGAAGACAGACCATCACTTCGGACCCCTTATCCAACAGTGTAACATTAAATGGGTTTATACACTTTATAGTGATAATTTTATAACTACCGTTTCATATGTTAATAATAAAAAAACCTTGAAATATATTTTTAGAAGGATGAAGATGACAGTTCAGAAGAGGATGATGATAGCTCTGAGGAAGATTCCAGCTCAGAAGAAGATTCAGACGATGAGCAAATGACCGATGCTCAAAAGAAACGGGAAGCTGTTCTCAAAAGATTAGAAGTAATGATCATTCTATATTACTCACTATGATATAACTAAATTCATGATTCAGTCGTTTACGATAACACAGGCATTTAATTGCCTAATTTGGAATAGCTGTATGTGTAATTGTCCCTGTTAATATTATTGGTACTGATTAACATTTGTTTGCGATTTTAATAATCAGTGAATTCTAAAAATTTCTGACATTTGGTAGTAACTTGCATGACATGACCCTTTTGTTGAACTAACGTCAATTGATTTATAGAAACGTAAAGAAGAGAATGAAAAGAATAAAGCGAACAACCCACTGCGAGCTGCTGTGGTCTGTGTGCTGGGTCACGTGGACACCGGCAAAACGAAGATTCTGGATAAACTCCGACGTACCAATGTTCAGGACGGAGAGGCCGGTGGTATCACCCAACAGATTGGTGCCACCAATGTTCCTATTGAGAATATTAAGGAGCAAACAAAGCATGTTAAGGGGGTAAGTTGTCATTGTGTGACACATAAGTTTTTGTTTATGATTTTAAAATTTTAACTTTGGCCACATGACAAACGTCGATTATTTGAAGTCGAATATTTTAAAATCTTATTTTGCCATGTGGTAATTTGTGTACTCAATTGAAAATAATAAGACAAGTGTTCATATTTACAGTCAGAATACTATATTTTTGAACAATTTGTTAATTTTACTATTGAAAGTATTGGAGTGAGTGTCAGTTTTACGAGTATATTGGTCATTCCAGGTGAATGAGATAGCCTTCAAGCTGCCGGGTCTGCTGATCATCGATACACCTGGCCACGAGTCATTCAGTAATCTGAGAAGCAGAGGGTCGTCGCTTTGTGATATTGCCATTCTTGTAAGTATTATAATGGGAAAATGCCAGTATTGTTTTATGATTACCATATTAAGATAACTTTTTTTTAAGCCTTTTACTTTAAGTTTTTTACTTAAATTACTGTTCTTAAATATCTAACATTTTCCTATCATTGCATGTATAATTGTGTTGTTACAGTAACTTGTATTAATAAACGCGCTCTCGACAGGTGGTGGACATAATGCACGGGCTGGAGCCCCAAACGATCGAGTCGATAAATCTCCTGAAGCAGAAGAAGACGCCGTTCATCGTGGCGCTGAACAAGATCGACCGGCTGTACGACTGGCAGAGCGCGCAACGCAAGGACGTGCGCGACATCCTCAAGCTGCAGGCGCCCAACACGCAGCTGGAGTTCGACAAGCGCACCAAGGACGTCGTGCTGCAGTTCGCCGAGCAGGTTGTCCGCTCTAACTATACAACAGCTCTTAACAATCAGTCGGCTTAGAGGTGTCGATTATAGGTCACGAACGAGACGGTCCACGAGAAGTAACCTAACTGTGGACCACTGTTGATTGATATATTCAAGTAAAGAGGAAATAAAGAAAGGCAGAATATATTTAGTGGGTCTAAATGGATCACACTCAATTTCACCGTGAGAAACCACGGCCATTGGTGTTCAGTGTGGACTCTAATTCCTCTGTAATTCTGTAGTGGTGATGACATGTCATGTACAGATTAATAATGAACAACAGAAGAAACCCAAAACGAAACAACAACAAAAATAACCTGATGAAGCAATCGTCTGATATGCTTCATTACGTATCAAAGACCTTGCGTTTTAGATGTAAAATAACATCTATTATATACAATAATTTGAAATCCTTACGTCACGCAGGGCTTGAACGCGGCGTTGTTCTACGACAATCCGGACCCGCGCACGTACGTGTCTCTGGTCCCCACATCCGCGGTCACCGGGGAGGGGATGGGAAACCTGCTCGCGATGATCGTGCAGGCGTGCGAAGGACCCTTGCATAAGAGGCTCGTGTTCTCGCAGCAGTTGTTGGCTACGGTACTCGAGGTAAGTTAAAAACTCCTTATTTATTGTCTCATTTGTTTAACCTTCCGCTCTGACGACATACTTTTTAAATACAGAAGTGTATGCTTTTTTTTTTCAATCATTTACGCTAACTTATAATTATACAATAATATTCACGACTATACGAAGATAATGCCACAACTTGGAAATACTGCATAAGTCAATGCAAATATCACCAAACAAAAGCCACCGATTAGTTTGTTAAATTCGATGTATACAAACAGATCGTCGGAGATCAGTGAATCGTGACGTCACCGTGTATGTACTTGTCGACAGGTGAAAGCGATCCCCGGTCTGGGCACGACAATCGATACGATCCTCATAAACGGGACGCTCCGCGAGGGCGACACGGCCGTGCTGGCGGGCACGGACGGGCCCATCGTGACGCAGATCCGCTCGCTGCTCATGCCGCAGCCCATGAAGGAGCTTCGCGTTAAGGTTCGTTCTTCCTAATGGAACATACATTATCGTATACTTCGGTATCGTACCCACCCACAATAATTCTAACATGATAGGGAAATACGAACAGAAAACACGCTATGCTGTTTGATCCCATAGTATTTACAAGCTGAGTTTACTAACCAGACAGCTATTAAACTATATATACCGGTCAACCGAATTTCATCATATTTATGTTCTTTTCTTATGATTTGGCAATTTGTATTTTCATTTTTATGTGACATAATTTAATTTGACTCCGCGCATTGTTTGTTAGAACGCATACATAGAACACAAAGAGGTGGTCGGCGCTCAAGGGGTGAAGATCGCGGCCAAGGAGCTGGAGAAGGCCATAGCGGGACTGAACTTGCTCGTCGCGCAGAAGCCTGACGAAGTCGATGTACTTAAGTGAGTTGTACGGCTACAATATTATTGATGTTCTCATACTATCCTGCTTGATGTTTCTTTCCTATAAGAATTAATAATAACGAGATAACCTTTGTAGGGATGGTTTTAATTAACAGTAATTTCAATAAAAATGAGCCTAAATAAAGTAATCGCTATCAAAATTTGGTGCGACGGGGACTGAAAATACTGATCATACATATTTTTATTGTATTCTCAGAAATAAAAAAACCAGAACGCACAAACGGAGGTCTTGTTTAAATGAAATAGCTAAAATAATCACAAATTGGAATATTGACATTAATATTAAGCAGACAATTGGTAAGATGTCAACTCTCTATACGACACAACCACAAAC
>DWDX01003420.1:0-13158 GCA_018245675.1 Agara michaeli | reverse complement strand
TAACTGGTGAAATGTGGGGGTGTACTACACTCCTCTGCCTACCTCTTAGGGGATTACAGGCGTGATGTTACGTTATTCATTCATATTCAAAGGAGACGGAATTCTACTCTTTTCTTCAGAGTCAAAGTTGTACACTGGTTTCGTAAGTGCTGAAACAACACCAGACCCAGCAGCAAATACATGTACAAAAATTTATATTTCAAGCTCCATAACCGGGAATCAGTTCTCAGCTTTCCACAGACTCTACTCTCTACTCTTTACTCAACTCAGGTAATTATACTATCCTGGAATGGCCCTTCAGGCTTCATCCAGGCAGGGTCAACTGCCATTAATATAAATTGTCCCTTCGACTACCCACATAGAACTGATATAGTCGAAACAATGGACCACGTAGAAGTTAGTATCGAAACGGTGACACTGTATGGGCCCGTACATCTTTACTCGCAAGCCTTAAACAATACGCTTTATCCAGCGAAAAGATAAGGGAGAAGTAAAGAATCGTCATATAATTTCTGAGGCAGTATTGTTCTTATTGGTCCATCAATCGCCGCTATGGTATGCTCTATGTAGAGAAGGTATATATTGCGCGTCTAGATAAAATCGCGGCACTCGCGCCGCGGCAACCATGGCGTTATCTCGATCAGGGAGCTGGTAACTGCAGCCCGCAGGTCGTTCCATACAAATTGTATGGCATATCTACTGCTACTTTTGGGCATAGTTAACCTTATAGTTTTCTTGTACGATGTTCGTGGCCGCTAATGGGGCCGATTCATCGCGTCAATGGTGTGAGAACGGCCCGATAGTACGTTAGATACAATTCGCATTGTATCTCCATGCCATATTGGAACGGATCGATTGGTTCTGTCCTATCAGCGTTCATTGTGTCTCTTGCAGGACGCATTTAATTGCTTCAGTGTAATGATAGCCGTGCTTTTATTGTTGCTGTTGTTACTGTATCTAAAAGAGTCTAAACTTTAAGTTGTTACAACCGCATAAAAAGCACAACTTGCGTTTTCTCTCTCACTAACAAAGGGCGTATACTAAAATAATCACGCTGGAATTTTAATACCATAGGAGAGTATTTGAGTATTTTAAAGATTCAAAGCACAATACGGATTGACTATATTTCATTGTTTTTCACAATATTTATATGCGATGCGTTTCGAAGCTATATGCTTAACGCGTTGCGGTAACCGTTGCGTTATTTTCTTCAACGGGTAGCCGATATTTGAAAGGGTTAATAGCACGCGCGTTGCGATATTAAGAGTGGATGCGTTACAGAAGAACACGCCCGACCTGAGCACAGATTTACTTCGTACGTAGCATTTCTCCACAAGAGCATCATCACTTTGCGCAGGTTTATAAACCGTAATTAACATACAGATGTACAGCAATTGGAAATTCAAAGTAATATATTCGTTTCTGCGTATAACGTTTCTTTCGGTATCATTCTGATTGCCAAAATATTTATATAACACAACGGACATGTGCCAATTACTGGCAACATTGTGGTTTTCGCCGTCAGTCGGTCTTTGTTTGTTTGTCAGATTGTAATCTGTGCAACGAAATTTCGTTTGTCCGGTAATTCGATTGTGAATATAATCGGAGATCTAGATTTTGCAGGTAGCCATGCAACAGGTAGCGGTAAGTGGGTGAAAGATAGTGTGACCACGCGTTTGCTGTATCGATTATATAAAACATTTTTTTTATTTATTCTTTATTTTACTACATATTTGTAATAGGGGTAATTAATCTATCACTTGTACTAGTATATATATATATATTTATTTTTATGTATAAATAAATGTTCCGACTGGTTAATTCATTCATCATAGCAGAGCCTAAATGTCTAAAGCTAGACACGTGAGTTTTTGACGATAGATTCATTTATGGTATAAAGGAATCTTACTAAGGAGGCTTTTTAGAAATCGCACTACTTAGGAGGTGAAAGTTTGTGTAAGTCATTTGTCAGTTTTAAAAATAGAACCGAAAAACTTATATTTACACTAGTAAATAATTATATACATAATTTAATTGTATCATTTTTGATAAAACAACCGACGAGTGAGGGAGAGAGTAAGCCAGAAATTAGTAAAACACTAGTTATTTTTCTCGTTAAGAATTACAATACTCAATTATGGGATCAATGCGAAGAAGCAACGTGTGGCGACACTAGTGAAAGGTATCATTGTGGTGTCACAAGCCGACCGGCGCTTTATATAAGCCTGCAAATAGACGGTCAAATAACACGTGAACCCTATTATTATAATAATATCGCGAGTTCAACTTCTCGTGTAAATTGTTTCATTCGTATCTATAATTACGAGTATATCCTCCATCACATAAATATAGTTTGTACTGACACAAAGGTAACTCCCGACCAAGCAATCAGTTTCGTTAACCGCTGCACCAACAGAACGGTCATATATCACATCATATTATGTTAGATTAGGATTTTTTTTTACAGTTGCCCATGATACGTAGTGAGTCTAATGTGAATAACGTAAATAAATTTTCATTCTCCTCTGACGAAACTAAATGGAAACATACGCGGAAATTCCGTATACATGTTAACAATAACATTTAAACTGATATGGATACATGGAGGAATATTTAAACAATGCTGAGGCTACAAAAATAATGGCAGTAAAGCAGTGAATTTTTTTTTTTCGTTTGTAACCTGTTCTAATTCTCTGTTATTTTTTAATTGATTTATATTTTGATTATTTAAATTACTAGCTCTTGCCCGCGACTTCGTTCCGCGCATATATTATTATGCATATAAACCTTCCTCTCGAATCACTCTATCCATTAAAAAAAAATCGCATCAAAATCCGTTGCGTAGTTTTAAAGATCTAAACATACATAGATAGGGGCATAGGGACAGCGGAAAGCGACTTTGTTTTATACTATGTAGTGATATATCGTATCATTGTGAACATAGTTCGCGTTTGAAGAAGATTGTGTTTTGTCACAAGCAATCGTGAGCTTACCGTTAGTCGTGGTTACGGATAAATTGTCTCGCGGTGCGTTTCCTGAAACAAAAACAAACGATCTTTGTATATTTTCATACATATAACATTCTTAAAACTAAATATAAAATTCAAGTCTCCGAAACCGGCGTGTATGCGTGAAGAGAATGATGAATGTAGGCGAAGCGCGTCAGGTTTGCAAGGACAAAGATATTTGGCACTCGGTGCTTTCTGCCTACCCCGTTAGGGTCCTGGCGTGACGGTATGTATGTATGTAAATTCAAATTATTTTAGAAATCATGATCGTTCCATAAAATGCATTCAATGTCTATGAATAAAATGTGCAGTACAAAAAAATCACTTCACACGTAGAAAATAACTGCACGTATTAATATATGAACATAAAAATAATCATTGTTAAGTCATTCCGTCACTTAAAATCCATAATTACCTATGGTTAGCAATTCCAGCAATTTACTCGAAAAGTGAAATTCCGGCGCGAACATAACTCCATATACACAAAATATTTGTTGAAAACTTCATCCAGTTGCAAAAGTAGTCACCATACAATATAAATATTTCTCAAGCATTATCACTTTTTAACCGACTTCAAAAAGAGGAGGTTCTCAATTCGTCTGCAATTTTTTTTGTTCAACTTCAAATCACACTGGCCCTAATTCGAAAGCACCACAATTAAAAAAACGAAACAAACAGATACGTTACCGATTTAAAAAAAGAAAACAGTAACAGTAACTGAAAACGTCTCGTCGCTAAAACCATAGACAAAGTCCCAGAATCGGAAAAGTTCCGGTAACTGTTTACGAAACTAATATAGCTTTCTGAAACATCGGCTCAGTCCGATTGTCGCGAACTATTTAATGAAACCGCAGCTTCGTTTCATTAGTGCACTGGGCGACCAGAGCCGGCTGCGAATTCCAATAAAGAACGTAACATCACGCCCGTAATCCCCTAAGGGGTAGGCAATAAATAAAGAAAAATTCAAAAATATCAAAAGAATATCATTAGTGACAATAAGAATCCTTGGTACATCAAGACACATTTCACTAGCTTATTGATATAATGTTAAGAATAAGACAGCCGCGGCAGGGAGTTGTAAATTCTATTCATATTCAGAACAAATATTTGTGTGATGATGTCTGGGCGTATAATCACTACATAGTATAGAACAAAGTCGCTTTCCGCTGTCTGTTCCTATGTATACTTAGATCTTTAAAACTAAGCAACGGATTTTGATGCGGTTTCCTTTAATAGATAGAGTGATTCAAGATGAAGGTTTATATGTGTAATAATATCCATTATATAGTAGAGAAATACTGTTACTTTTGGGGTTTCCAATGTGATGTCGTAAATAATTACATTTTTGGCGGCGAGGGCGGGACGAAGTCGCGGGCAAAAGCTACTTGTCTATATACAAAGTTAGACATTTTTATAGCGTTGCTTATCAGCTGTCTGGTCATAACAGTACAAGCTTTGACTAATTAGAGATCGGATGGCGGCGTGTGAACTAGTCCAAAAAAATATAGAAAACATACTAAGTATATTTGTTTATATAGACTTGTAGCCTTTCTCCTATCATTCGCAATGGCTTCTACAGTATAACGAAGCCGTTTTACGCAAAACTGGAATAAATCGCAGTGTTTATAAAGAAAAGGTCAATAAATTACAATATAGAGTGACAGTTAACTGGTTCGGAACATACTTTACCATTCGAATACTTAAACGAAAACAATAGGTATAGTTATTTTAGCGATAGTAGGAAGCTATAAATATTGCTGGAAGCATTGAATGCTACAAGCAATCCGCATCGTGTTCTCAGCAAACATTTTAAGTATTTTATTTACACCGCATTTCTTGTAATCGTTGAGTGCGGCCCACGGATCGCCTCGAGAGGTCAGGGTTGCCGACGCTCGTATTTTGACCCTCGCACACCCGTCTCTAACTAACGCAACGGAAACGTATATTTTTGTCCTGGTCACACAGGTCGCGACACTTTGCTTGACATTTAACCCTATACGTCATTGTAATTCCTGTTCTTGTCGCGCGCACAGCAACCCGTATATCGCCGTTTCAATCGCACAGGTTATGACATATCGGTCGACTTATGACCCGAACATCAGCGATCGCTCCGTCTTCTTTTATCGCTAGTTTTTAACAATTCGCCGTCTTTGTCGCTCGTGTCGCGACCCCTACGGCTAGCCAGTAGAATAGATTAGGTGTTTTCGTCGAGTGTGGGTTCAATATTCATTGATAGCCAGTTCGTTGGCATTTCAAATGCACGACGAATTAATTTTTCCATTAACGATAATACGGACGTTTAAATTAATTTATGCTTTCTGTTATCGTTATAATACCTACTGAATAAACTCTTTAGCTTACTTTATTAATCACAATATTTAGAGAGGCTACGTGAAAAACTATTTGTTATACATATATGTATGTACAATCACGCTCAGAGGAGGCAATCATATTATGCGAGTAGTTTAACATGGTACATGGTATACTACGCTTGATTTGTATTACAAAGTTGTATAATTACGGGTAATGGTACAACCACCACGTGACAAAGATCCTCTCAATAATTAAAATAAATGATTAATAAAGTCATAAAAATGTTTCATAACAGACGACGAGGGTTACGATCAGGAAGGATGTATGTAGTAAATTATAAATTCTAATTAGCAAGCATTAATTTATTATCTGTGGTCAGCAATTTCTGAACGTAATGTTATGTGCGAGAGAGAAAGGAGAAAAGGAGTAGGACAGCACGAGTTGAGATAGATGAGATTGTTCGGGTTGTCCTAATTTATTTTGTGATTCGATGTTTTATAAAGCCTGTCCACCAACATATATAGTGCAGTATATATACAACTTATGTACGTAAGAATTATGTTTAGACAGTATAATACGAGAAGCTCGATTTCTAGCTGAGGCTCGATAAAAGCACATAGCTATGTCGCTTCCGAGGCGCGTTTACCTCAGTGTAGACATCTGAAGAATTCCTTACAGGTATAATATCGCAGGTGCATTCCTTACGTAAGCTCACTAGTAGAAACTCACATTATGATTATTCCACATGCCATTCATTTCCAAAAACTTTTTTGGAAATCGCCCGAATCCATGGTAATGAGAACTTTGTGTCTTTTTTTTTTGTTTCAACTTTTACTTTGTTTTTTACGTCAATTAATTTTTTTTCTGGTTACATATTTTATCAAAATATCATCGTCATTCTTGATTTTACTTCTGAAACGGGCTAAGTACGATTATGTGGGATATTATGATGTTTGAAAATAGAATTAGTCTCCATACACAGTGTAAATCGGGATACAGCCAGCGAACAAGGTGATATGTTCTAGAATCGATAAGGAAGAAAATCTTGTAGCACTATTTAACATGACAATAAAATAACGAAACGGCATTCGAATTACACTTCTGAATAAGCGAAATGAAATCTAAAAACTAGTTACGCAACAGTGCAACTGCTATTTACAGCCTGGCATTAAATTAAAGACTTATGCGATGTCTAAAGTGTCGGGCAATAGTTAGATCTCGTTTGTTAGGCCGAGAGTAAAGCAATAATAACACATTTCAGTTTATAATGCTTCTACGCTTACGGTGATAATAGCCTTAGAAGCGATAAGAACTGTCGCTTTATAAGAATCATCAAAATCTAAAGAAGCATACATTTCTACGGGTATAATTAATAGTTAGAGTAATGGATAACGTAACAATGAATAGTCCTGCGTAAATAGCAAAGAGCTGTTTGGATAAAGTCTATCCTAAATTAATATACATATTTTATTGAATCTAAACATAGTGCAAAGTAGGTAGTTAATTATTACCCTACACTAAGAATATTTCAGTTCTAACAAATCATAAAACTAAAATTCGAGCGTGAGACCCACTGATTGTTTTGAAGGATAGAAAAAAAGAACATTTATAACATAAATTTGAATGAATTCAAAAATAATAAAACATTACAATTTTTTTCGCATTATGGACTTTTGAATGCAAGCCGGTATCTAACTGACTAGAACTCCATTATGTTCATCTACACGCTTTTCGTGATTCGGCCAAGCTCGCACTCGCACATGGTCCTCCACCTGCATCCCTTATCCTGATGCGCGCGGTAACTTGCCGGCTGTCTAAGTATAGTTCGGTGTGACCACGAGTAGAGAACTTCTTAAGTTCTATTGTGTATCTGTTGAATAATATAAACGTTCAGAGAAAGCAATACAAGTTTAGAATCACTTCAATAGAACGAGCCAGAGGTTAACAAGGCGCACCTCAAAGTGATCTTGCCCGGTCTCCGCTAGTAGCGGGATCGCGTGACTGGAACGTATCCATAATAATGAATTGTTTTATACTTTTGACATTCTAGCGTTCACAGAAATAGATTGTATCAGTACCGTAGTATAATATAGTGTTGATGGATGTAGGCGCCGAGGGAGACCTAGACTGTCGTATCTCGACCAAATAGGTCAGATACTGGCTGACGGAGGAGTCAAGAGTCAAAAGCGGCGTGTGTGCATGAAGAGAGTGATGAATGGAGACGCAGCACGTCAGGTTTGGAAGGACAGGGATATTTGGCACTCTGTGCTTTCTGCCTACCCAGTTAGGGATCTGGCGTGATGGTATATTGTGTTGTTGTGTCACAGTATAAAACAAAGTCGCTTCCCGCCGTCTGTACGCTTAGATCTTTAACTACGCAACGGATTTTAATGCGGTTTATATCAACAGGCAGAGCGATTCAAGAGGAAGGTTTATATGTATAACACATGCACAGTAACTCTGTCCGTCCGTTTGTCTGTTACGCTTTCGTTTGGGTCTTAAGCAGTGATCATCGAATAACAAAAATCTAGACCAGACACCGCTGATATATTCAAAAATTAAATTCGATGTAAAAAACATTTCTCACAAACACAAATATTACACACACCCACGAATTGTAATTGTTCACTTAGTTAAAACTAACAAGTAATACATAGAACACACATACATACATGACTGAACACACAGAAGCGTATCGGCTTAGTAAGTTTTTCCAGCGGCTGACCTGCGCCAAACGAGAGCGCTCCGAGCTGCAGACGCTAGGAGCTACGAAGAAAATGATACACGTCGTCGGCAATAACAATATATTTGACTGGCCCCGTGGTCGAGTGGTTAGAGACCCTGACTGCAAAACCGGAGGTCGTGGGTTCGATTCCCACCCGGGACAAGCATTGGTGTGATGAGTACATTTGTCTGTTCTGTGTCTGGTCGTAATAAACATATCTATATAAGCAATATATCGTATGTACATATGTATGTTTATCAGTTGTTCGATTACCATAACACAGGCATTAAATTGCCTAATTTGGAATCGAATAGCCGCGTGTGGAATTGTCCCTAGATTTTATTATTATTATTATTAATTGGTACAATTTCATGCACCGTCTGATTTAAAATAGGCAATTAAATGCCTGTATTATGATAACCAGGTAGCTGATAAACATATATATACGATATAATACTTGTACAGACACTACACAAATCTTTGTACTGGTTGGGAATCAAACCCTGACCTTCGGTAGTGCAGTCAGAGTCTACAACCGATCGCCAACGAGGCCAGCCCATAACGGCGTAATTGAAGCTACTTTACACATTTAAGTCAGTTTTCATTAAAAACCTAACACAGACTATCACGCAACATCATATTAAAATAAATGATAGATATTATCTATCATCATGATCAATTAAACCATTTTATCACGCCTACCATTTTGGATTATCTATCTTACACTAATGCTTGGATTGGACTCTCTGATGATGTAGAAGTCTTTTGAATACTCACTCTGGGGTAAGCCCGCTTAGTAGCAGAACCTTTGATTCGTATATAGGTATCACATATAATTCGATTTTGAATAGCTTCCGTTCGTTTATTGCTAATTAACTTTTTTTATACTTCAACTGACAAACAGGCAGACGGGCCACCTGATGGTAAGGAGTCACCGTCGCCTATGGACATTGCCAGCACCAGAGGCGACACCAATGCGTTACCAGCTCTGAAGGACTCAGTTAACGCCTCAAATTCAAAATGTTTTATTCATTATAAGGTACATACAGGTACATACATTCAATGAAGGTCACGTTTTAGTCGTCTCACTTCGGTTTTGTGCGCCACAGGCTATAGAAGATCGGGAGAAAAAAGCCCGGTGAAAAGAAGCCTCCTTTGAAGAACCTTCACATCAATAATGCCACGTCCGAAACGATTCGCATCGTGGCTCTCGGAGAAGAAAGCGCGATCTCGGCGTCGGCGCGTGCGCGCTCGTGTTTTTGCCGCGATGAATATTTATCGGCGGCTCTGACCATTAGCGGCGCTCGCCAGTTGCCCGATTTTTGCGTCTCGTACAAACGCCGGACAACTCGTCTCGTACTATCCACAAACCGCGACATTATATCCATGCGTATTTCCCGCAGTTGTATGCAGAGATTGAGAATTTACCGCCTGACAAAGCTTTTACGCGTCGTCAACCGTGGTAAAGATGTCGTACAGCCTTGTATTACAAGTACTCTTAACCTGACCTTCCTTAAGTAGTTTTGAGATTTGATTAAAGTTTACCTGTCTTGACCGCACCATTCACTTGTGAATTTACCTATGACATACATATCAGAAATATATATCTGTATAAACTTACATACTCCCAGTAACACATAAACGTGTTCTTAGAAATTTATGTCCTGGTCGGGAATCGAACCTCGACCTCCGGATTATCAGTCGAGACATCTACCAACTAGCCCAACGTGTCGGTGAAAAAATACTGTAAAAGATCCATAAGTGTATACTTATCGTATAGCTGAAACAACCACACAACATCCAACACTGCTGCATGGTAACAGAAGTCGGGTAATGCTTAAGTGCGTGAGTAACCGTTTCACCGCCTTCCAAATATGAATACAGTTATTCCCCATTCACCATCTACGATAATTCATTTGAATGTAAAATCAGCGTTTAGGTCGTTACGCACACACGCATTCATTTTTCACACTTCACCGGCCGAATCATCTGAACTAATTTGCATCACATTTGCGATGCAGTTTTCTTTTTACTGATTTCACGCTTACGTCATTCTCTTTTGGCTGCCAGTTAACGCCGCACGCCGATGAATAGGCTTCGCGTCGAGCAACTGAAACCTTAGAATGGCAACTTGGTACAAAAAATGAGCCGTCACACCCGTCCGTTAACTCACCTTACGGATGAAGACTTCTGTTGACTAACATATGTTATCTGATGATGAAAATAGACACTCGAAATTCGAGTGCCAACGATTGCCAAAGTATCTAGATCAACACAACACCCGACTCTACCTTTTGTTGGTTTGTAAAATCTTTGTCAGATCAGTCACCATGTCAATAGCCTGTCAGTCACCATGTCATTTTGACTTAGTGCTCAATAAGCGCCCCGTGGATTCGGCCCTTCATGTCAGGTTAGGTAAAACAAACATGATGTTTATTAATATGAAGAATTTTTTTTCTTGAAACCATCAATTTTTACATTTTGGCTGGAGTCGTTTTGAGCTCACCTTATTATTCAGTTACTATTAGAAGTACCGGTTACCTATTTTTTTACTTAACATTTTTTATTAATTCATCAGAGTGCGGTCTACCGCGCTCTACCTAGACGCAGACTAATATCCCCGGCTACATGCCAAGGTACTTTCTTTTCTAGGTACAAATTACAAGTAGCTCTAAAACGCATACCAGTTACATGGATAAGGCTGGCGGCACATTATTTACAGGTAATGTTAGGGTATAGGAACAACTGCCCTTTTCCGTTCTGTGTCTACTGACTAATTAATATTGCGTACGTGCCGCAATGGTAATTTCAACGCATTCCGACCGTTGAAAAGGATTTAAATAATATTAATGAAAGTTTCTATTTTCAAAGAAGAAAATTAAGTACAAAATGAATAATACAATATAGACTTAACAGCAAATATTTATTTGTTATGATTAACATTTACGCAAAAATGTTGATGGTAGCTTCACACTGAGATAACGTTTACCATATAATCAGCCCTATTAGAGGTCGGTTGCAGATGTCCATGGGCGGGAGCGGTCACTGACTGCTGCCAGCTCGTTCGCTACTCTCATAACATTAAAAAAAAATCAATTAAAAGAAATTGATTATAGTGACATTACCTACACGTGTCATATAAAAGTATTATTACTGCTTTAGAATAAAATTGACATTCCAAATTAATATTTTTTAACGAATCACATATCAGTCACCGAACACTCATATGGTTTTTTTTTATAAAATTCACAGTAAAAATCGAAGCTGGTCGAAACGAAACCACGATTGATTAAACTATAATAAATTAAGAAACAAAAGAGCACTTCGAATAAAGAAAACATTTTGTGCAAACGCAACGCTAACTGCTCTGAAAGCAAAGTATGAATTCAGAACGAATACGTGGCGAGGAATTTGCCGCATGAACAAAAACTTCAACATTATCTTTCTGCTAATAACACGGGAACGTGCGCGCGCGTTTTTCTTTTTCCATCATATTAATGTTTAGCTCGTGCCAGTTGTTAGATAGTCGCATTCGGAAGCGTATACTTTCTTGCAAATACAACCGGCAACCGAGTTGTAGATCGTTGATGGAAACGCTCCGCGGTATTGTAAGTCTTTTCGCGTGTACATAAGCAGCGAAATTGATTGTGCGTACCGAACGCTCAGCACACCTGGGTAGCGCAGATACGTCAGTCAGTTCTAGTTTTTGCCGCGCATCCGGTGAGGGTAATAATTATAGGCTTCTATGGCTGCAGGCAGATAGCTGCGATGGGTGTATCCGTTAATTTTTTTTGTGAGCGTCGATTTTTCCTGCACAGAAGTCGTTGTATCAGTTTCGCTGGATGCTGCGGTACGCACAAAAAACTATATAACTAGGAATCGACCGTGATGAACTTCATACTCCACTTTCAATATTTAAATCTTTTGTAAACATATTATACACAATGCAAATTAATAAACTTTCTTTTTTGAACGGGGAAGAGTATTGTCTTATTATGGATGTAAAATTCACTACAATGGCATTGAAAACAACTACGTTCATTCATATTTATATTCATTCATTCTCAATTTGATTCATATTCATACATAGACTACAGCTGGTGAGGAATTATGTTAAACATAAACAATTGTAATGTATTTACACACTTCTGTGTAATTTTATACTCAAACACAGAACAAACGCACAAATATGCTCAACACACATATTTGTGTAGAATGGGAATTGAATCCAGAGCCTCTACTAAGCGGTCGGGTTTAATAATCACTGAACCAACGAGAGTATCAATTGATAATACTTATTAAAACATTATCAAGAAATGGTAATAAATCACGCAATGGTACGCACAAACACCATACATTCTCCAATACGGTTCACTTCACATAAAGAGAGTTCTTTCAAACAATTCCTTATTAGTCGACCTAACTACCCATGAGGGCACAGGCCAATGTAATTGCTACTCATATTGTCCCCTGACATTTCTTGACCAGCGATCGCATTGCCAAATGATAGGTTTGCTTATACGGAGCAAATGATAGGTTAGTTGCCTATTTGGAGTATAACGCGCAACAAAGTTATGCATCCAAACAATACGAGATACAAGCAATAATGAGCAATATCACTGTTGGAATACGATCGGAATTGTGTCGCAGTTGTTTGCAGGTTGTGTACGGATATGTGGACTGTGATAGTAGGGGCGCAGGGCGACTCCGCCCAATCATATCTCACTCGGCAACTTCCGTCGCGTCGTTCATAGTGAATGGACGTTTTAAGTGCTACTAGGTTCAATGCACTATTAGATTTATGCTTCGTTTTCTAGGATGAAATATTTTATATTGTCGTCTCTAGCTTTGATAGGTTAACTGTGTGTAATTACCGCAACTTAATTACGTTCTAAAGACATCATCAGAGACTGTAAAACTCTAATTATATTCAAGTAATATTTAAAGTAATAAGTAAAATTTAAATATCACTCGCTATAACGGTGAAGGAAAACATCGTGAGGAAACCTGCACACCTTAGAAATGTTATAAATTATATAATATCTTCTGAGGTGTGTGAAGTCTACCAATCCGCACTTGGCCAGCGTGGTAGACTATGGCCTAAATCCCTCT